>OY282450.1:27683595-27912701 GCA_958295655.1 Palloptera scutellata
GCGAATACATATTAGTTCATCAACTAATTGATTAATTAATTAATTTTGTTGCGTGTTTGTAGGCGTTATAGCAATAAATTCAATCCAATGTGATAGTTTATTTGCAATTGTGGGTAATAAATATTTTTTAAATTAATGACGACGCTTTGTGTTAGCCATCGTTGGTTATTGTTATAAACTTACGCTTTTTATACACTGGCAATTTTAGTTTAGCACGTAGCACTTGTTATAGTTATTTATTTATTTGATTCTCAAATGATTAGGATACCATTACTTTTATTTTGTTTAAAAACTCTTCAAATGTTTGAAGATTATTTGTCATACTCATGGCTGTACTTAATACAAGATTTTACTCCCTAAGCGAAAGCGTTTCCCTTCATTAATCACAGGGCGTACATTTTACATGGTTAACAGTTCCAGTATTCCGTGGAAACGTGTCGTAAGATTGCGCGGTAGCTTCGCATTGCTTGTTCGTTAATTTCTAGTTTAGGTGAACGGTTTAAGGAGCTTTGTCATGAAGACGATCGCCCTGGAAAGCGGTAGAAAACCCACCGTCAATACTGCCATGAATCGCAAAATTGTTCAAAATAGTGTGCAGCGTAATTCAACGGTTTCCATGAGAAACGTTGTTTACGGAACTGGCATCAATGGTGAATTAGTTCGATTCGTACCAAAAAACGAACTAGGACTTAATGCTTACAAGCTCAAAAAAGGCCATTTCCTTACGAATAAAAACAAGCGCGTACGATTCCTACTTCAACGTCGGGCCGCAGGAATTAGATGTAAAAAATCGTCTTCACAGATCAACGGCTGTTTACTGCAGAACAAGCGCATAACCGTCAAAATCACCAAAGTTGTTTGACAGAGGCTCCTGGACCATCATTCGTCATTCAACATCAATCCATCATGGTGATGGGGTAGGTTTTCAGCAAATGGCAAGACATTCTTGCCACTTGGATCTTACTGGTTCGATTATCGTGTGGTCGGTTTTAGAGGCCAGGGCCTGTGCCAAACGTCATAAAAATTTGCAGTCCCCGAAACAGTCGTTGTGTCGTGAATGGGACCGAATACCGGTGGAGGAGCTGCGGCCCACAGTCAAAGATGATTTCAACCGTTTGGAGCTGTGTATTCGTGCCAAGGTTAGCCACTTCGAAACCGGCTGAATATATTTTTACTCATGCATTATGTTATCTTTTTATTCGGTCTGTTTTTGGTTTTTAATTACAATAAATTTTTTATGACCAAAACTTTTGTATACTTTAGTATACATATTAATTGTCACCCTGTAATCTCAATCATTTGTTATTGTCAGGAAGAGGTTAAGTTGTGAAACACGCGTGGTACCTACCACACAGGTGAAATTTTCAAGGAGTAACACTAAACGGAATTCTAAAGCGAATTGAACAAAACTCGATACACATCATTGAAATAGTCTTTTGAACAAATGTTCTGAAAATTGTCAACATTGGGCAAAAGCCACTCCTACTTCCCATACAAGTGAAATATTGATATTTTATTCAAAGGAAATAGTGAAGCAAATATAGCCAAGTTTACTATACACAGTTAAAATTACTGATGCGAAATTTATCACCATTGAGCAGTAACCACGCCGACTTCACATATATAGTGAATTCAGGCTGATAAAAAAATATTTATTTGACTTTGAATGCAAAAAGGTGATTTATTTCACAGGGTGTGCAGGTTATGTAAAGTTCGTCTGTGCCCGAACATTACTTTCGGGATTTTTTTTTTTTTTCTTATTTTATTCTTAATTGCATTTTCATCTGATTTATTTTTCCCCCTGCTTCATTTTAGGGTTCCGAAATGACCAAACCGATCGATAAAAAGTTTTACAAAGGCACCAACCCTAGCTGTCACGATTTTAATGTGACTTCTGCCACACCCACGGGTGCACCATTACTTGTTGGTTTTACCACTGGACAAATACAATTGGTAGCGCCACAACCTGGACCACGCGAACTGCGTAAACTATACAATGAAGAAGTGAGTCTCACACGCCAATACTATAATCACGGCACAAATTTTTAAATGGCTCCTTTTCTTTCTCCTACTCTCCCTTTAGCGTCTGATTGATAAAACCAAAGTAACATGCCTCAAGTGGTTACCCAATTCGCCGAATCTATTCCTGGCTTCGCACGCATCGGGCCACTTGTATTTGTACAACGAGGATCTCCCCTGCGCCGCGACAGCACCCAACTATCAACCCTTCAAGATGGGCGACGGCTATACAATACTCACCTGCAAATCAAAATCCACGCGTAACCCGCTTTACAAGTGGGTTTTTAGCACCGACAATTGCTGCATCAACGAATTTTGTTTCTCACCGTGTGGCTCGAATTTGGCAATAGTTTCTCAGGATGGTTTCCTTCGGGTATTCCACTATGACACCATGGAACTGCTGGGCATTGCACGTTCATACTTCGGTGGTTTTTTGTGTGTGTGCTGGTCGCCCGACGGCAAGTACATAGTGGTGGGCGGAGAAGACGATTTAGTTACGGTGTGGTCGCTGCACGAGCGAAGAGTGGTGGCGCGTGGCCAGGGACATCGTTCATGGGTGTCAGTGGTCGCTTTCGATCCGTATACCACTTCGTATACCAATTGGGATGGCGGTGACTTCTCGGACGATGAAAATCAAATGAACGATTATGGAGGGGGACGTGAAGCACGTTTCTCAGGTGATTCCACAGGCAACGGATTCGATTTTACAGGGGTGAATGAAAAGAATTCAACACCGAATCATATGCGACAGCGTCCGCATTCGGCGTCATTTCGCTCGAATGCATCGTCATCAGCGGCGCTGGCACCAGATAAACTGGCGATAAGTTATCGTTTGGGTTCGGTGAGTCAGGATACGCAGATATGCCTGTGGGACATAACGGAGGACGTGCTGCGACATCCACTCTCACTGCGACAGCGTGTGAATAGCGTCAATCTGAACGATACGAGCTATATGAATGGCAGCTTAGAAGCGGATGGTGTCAAGGTAATACGGCCGATTGCCATCGGCAGCATCTCGGGCTCATTTCCACCACCGCAACCCGCGAGTAGCCCCACGAAGGACGCAGCCTACATAACTGAAAACAGCAATAGTAGTTCTAGCAAATTTTCGACAGCGAATTGTACGATATCCTCACAATCGTCAAATGCTAATACACCGCCAGATGAATCTACACCAGCGGCAGCTTCCACCAACATAACCAGTGTGGGCGGTGCGACTGCTGGGAGCAGCAAAGCAAATAGTTCGAGCAATAAATTTGCCTCCACAAGTAATGCCATCAAGTTCCCGAACTGCATCAGCGCCGCAAAATCGGACTCAATCGACAGTGGCAATATGAAGAACAGTTCGTCAACTTTCTCCACGTCCGGCTACAATAGTAAAACGTCCAACACTTCTACCAAATCATCAGACTCGGGTCTCTCGGCATTCAATAGCCTGACGCAACGACTTTCGAATTTCAGTTTTCTAAGCAACTCCGATAAGAAATCCTCTCTCCCCGGTTCCTTAGATGCAGCCAATAATACATCATCATCCATCACAAGCACCTCAACATCGCATCGTAATCATCGTAAAGGCATGAGCCTACTCAAGTCCTACAATCAAAATAGCAATAGCGGCGGCGGAAACCATCACCAACCGCAGCAGCAGCAACAGCTACACAATATTAATAGCAGTAATTTTGGTAATACAACAACGCTGGACCTCACCTCAGCCGCTGCTAGTTCGACGGCGCACAGCTTTGGTTCATTAAAGTTGGGCGGCGGTGGCGGTAAGTCCTCAATGTCAGCTGCGTTGGCAGCGGCAGCATCACAGCACGCCGTGGTGACCTCATACGATCCAATGAAATTAATTGGCTCACCTTCGTGTCCGCGTTTTGACGAATGTCCGCTGTTGGAGCCGTTGATCTGTAAGAAAATTGCGCATGAGCGATTGAGTGCGCTGATATTTCGTGAAGATTGCTTCCTAACAGCGTGTCAGGATGGCTTTATCTATACGTGGGCGCGTCCAGGTTATGCGACAGTGAGTAGATGGAGCTATGTTACATGATCAAATAGCATTTAATTTTATTTTCCTTCACAGAATGTACCGCAGCATTTGTCACCAAGTCAAGCAGCTCCTCCTGGCGGTACGGTAATATAGTTCGATAAAATAAATTTTTATAATTATCAAAAAAATCTGATAAAAAACAAAACCTTGGATTATTAATGAATATGAAATTTCTGAAACAAAGCAAAACAACTCATAAAATAGAACATTTAAAATGCAAGCGAAAATAATAATTTCATAATTCAAATTATGTCACGTTAAATGATGATGAATATACAACTAAACAAAAAACAAAAACTATTTTCAAATATTCCACTGTAATTAGCTTAAATATATACCGAAATATATATTATAGATACCATATGTACATGGATATATATATATTTTTTTTCATGTTGCATCTCCTTAAGGTGGATTTTTTTAGTATAAATGATCTCGCACGTATTCTCCTAAAGATCCAATTTGTGGATTTGATAAAAGTGTCATGGTTCGTCTATATAATTCATTGGTTCATCAGGCAAACCATCTAACGAAACGTAATATTCGAACCAATCAAGCGAATTGCGATTTTGAGGTTGTGTAAACTCTCCTAATGTAACCACATGTCAATTCGATGAATCATTTTCGACGGGAGTCATACGTGCCAATGTTTCTGCATTTTCATGTGTGTTTTCCATGTATTGAACTGACCTTTCTCCCTTTGTGGCAAATAAATAGCCCACAAGTCTAGCGTTATGAAGAATGCCAGTTATATCAATTTTGAATCCTCCTCGCATTTTCACTGCGAAAATAATGCTTCCCAACAAGATGCCAATTACATGGTAGAAAAATTACATCCCTGGATTAACTCGTGAAGAATATGCACTTTGGGAAGTGAGTCCTAAATCCATGTGTTATGGAAAATAAGAGTCTTCTCGTTCAAATTCATCATCAATTCCAAACATTGCTTTTAATTCATTGACTAATGTTACATTAAGGATCCATAAAGCGATAGAACCTTGTTTTTCTAGTCCCATTAAATGCGATGCATATACAACAATCTCTGTATCGACTTCCTGTTGTACTGACTCTCAAGATTGCATATGGGTTATTATCGAATCGGTAAAAGAACATATGGAGAAATAGTTGTCATGTCTTCACCATTACTTTTAGCTTTCTCAAGTATCGATTCTCTTAAAATTCTTATGTTCTGGGTTGTTGTCGGAGTTCAGCCGGGTGGTTTTTTTCCAACATTAGCAAGAAACCAAGTTTTTGGATAAACTGACTTTTTAGATTCTGGAGCATTTTTGATGGAAAGTTTAGCTCCAGTAGAAACATGCACTAAACTAATTGAATCCATTGTAAATGTATATTGGAAAAATAACTAATAAAAATCAAAAATAAGAAATGCTTACAAATGATAGATTAGTTTTATTATTTTTTTTTTTTTTTTTGTATCTACATATACTATAAAAACAAATTTATGTAAAACATTATTAATTATAGTAATAATAAATATATATTAATTATTTTTTAGTAATAATTAAGTAAATTTGTTGAATACAAAAAATTATTATTATTATAAAATAAAGAATAAAACAAAAAAGAAATTTACATTACGAAATTAAAACAAAAAAATATAATAATGGTGATTTTTTTAGAAAAACAAAAATAAATACATAAAAAATAGTAAAAAAAAATTGATTTGTTGTTTGTAAAAACAAAAAGTTAAAATGGAGCTGATTGATTGGTAAATATTTAGTGCTCTACTTGTATCTACAAAAATCACACTCACACACACACGCGTAAAAAAAATAAAAAGGAAAAAAAACACCACTTTAAATGTTAATTTTTTCTTTCAATATTTCTTTAGTAAAAGGGTGAATTTAATTATTTTTGTTTTTTTTATTATTATTAGTGCTTGTAAATTGGTCAAATATTTTATTATGCTGTTTTTTTAGTTTATAAATTTTCCAAATAAGTATTTATGTCATATCATTATGAAATTGAATAGTTGATAAAAAAATAAATTAAACAAAAAATTAAATAAATAATGTAAATTTTAAAATCATATGGTAAGCACCTAAGCAAAACAAAAAAGAAAACTAAAAGGAAGTGAAATAAAATGAAAGAATTAAAATTCATATGTATGTTAAAATGTTTGTTGAAAGTTTTTTCTCTTTAAGTTTGTGTAAATACAAAACAACAAAAAAATAAAAACAAATGTTTGAAAATTGTTATGGTAGCAACCACTTTCGCATTAAATTTGCTTGTATATTTTAAATAATTTTTAGAAAAGTTTTGAAATTTCAAAATATTTAAGGATGTGGGCGAGAGCTCGGCTAATTTTGGTAAAGCAACTGAAATAATAAAAAGTGTCGATAATACAATTTTTACTAATGTTTTATGCAGTGCTCAGAAAACTATTATGAGAATTTAGCCCAACTCAATCACATTCTAAGATTATAGTTGTTAATATTTTAGCCAAGTGCTGAAGTTCGCTTACATTCAAATTAAAAATTGGAACGCCACAAACTGTGAGATTGCGTTATCGACTTCGATCAAAAGTGTTTTGCATGCCTGCTTATAATCTTAAATGCTTTTAATTGGATAATTTTTAACAAATTTTAAGCCTAACAAAAATAAACACTTAATTCTAAAGTTTTGTTGATTTACAGAGCAACTCTTAAAGAAATATTTCAAAATTCACTATCGACGAATGCAAGTCGATATCAAATTTACTATAGATTTCTGAAAAAAATTTAAATTAAATTTAATTTCCATCTCAATTCCCAAAAATCAATCCCAATAATAATTGAGATTTCGCTCTGTTTCAAAATTCACGTTGATCATCGATTAACATGGACCCCAATCATCTTCAATTTCGTTGATCATCGATTGATATTGGGAGCAATCATCTTCAATCTCTTCAGTAAGATCGAAATTTAATTTTAAATTTATTATGGTAAAAACTGAGGCTTAACATAATTTAAATTACAAAAGATCAAAAGTGGATATGAAATTCACTATGGGGAAAATAACATACACTGGTCGCAGTAAAAATTAAAGCCGAATTCCTTCAATCTTACATTCAGAGGATTAAAAGAGAGTGATTTTCTTTAATCGATTTTCAAAAATCATAAATTTGTTTCAAATTCACTGTCGATCTCAGAAAAATATTAAAATTTCAATCTTTATTACGGAAGATGGAAAGTTTATTGAAAACTTCTTGCCGATCGTCGATTTTATTCTTATGGTAGTAAAAATTGAAACCGAAATTAAGTTTTAACAAATCAAACTCCGGTGTAAATTAAAAAATTTCAATTCAATCTAATTTTCGTTAAAATAAGTCGTAATTCATAACAGTGACCGTTGATCAGAATTAAGACCGGATAAACTCAATGCCAAATCAACGGTAAAAATCAAAAACTACTGAACTCCATTTCAATCTCGATTTCAAAAGTTCGATTGTGGATTCGAAATCAATCTTATTTCAAATGCTCGTTGCAAAAATTGAAATCAAAAAGTTTCATTCTCAATTTTTAAAAATTAACGAACTCCATTTCGAAAATTCAATAGTCGATTCGAAATTAAACTTATTTTAAATAATCAATTTTTAAAAATTACTGAACTCCATTTCAATCTCGATTTCAAAAGTTCGATAGTGAATTCGAAATCAAACTTAATTCAAATGCATGTTGCATAAATTGAAAAAAAAAAAAAATAAGAATTAGAAAAACATTCAGAAGCAGATTCAACTTAGAAAGATCGATAGTCGATTTCAAAACAGTCCTCGATTAATTCTTTTATAAGACTACGAATCTCACTATGTATACTTATGTATTATTTTGGAGCCAAAGCCAAAGATTTCAAAAGTTTTTATTGTTCGTTTGTTGTAAAATTTAAAAAATTCTTTAACATTTACACATTTTTGTTGCTACTCTTTAAACCATAACAATTCTTCCTAAATATTTTTGCCTTATAACTTGTTTCAATTGAATATAGATTAAACATTACAAAAAAGAATGACAAAGAAAATCGAATTGCAAAAATGTTCCAAATAGCAAAACTAAAAAAAACTAGTAATTTTCCAATTGTATTAACAAAAACTAGAATTTAATAAATAAAAGAAAAACATCATAACAATAAAACGAAAAAGTAATAAAAAAGAAACGGAATATTTCATGAAATCACAACAAATGCAGAAATAACAACAAGCCTAAAAATAATTAAATAAATTTACCATTTAAAAAACGGAAAGCAATAAAAACAATGCTGATTTTATTATTAAATTAATAAATTAAAAAAAGCAGCTATATATTTAAAACACAAAGCAAATCAATGCAACAATCATGCAGTATAACGAAACAAATTTTTTTTCGTTTTGTTTATTTTTAATTATTTAGTAGCATATTCCTGTTTCTGAATTATATAAAAATTAAACATTGCAACTTCTTTTATTTTTATCATTTTCCATACATATTTATACAGACAAAGACAAACACACTCAAATACATTTATAGTCAAGCAAAAAACAAAAACGAAAAATTACCTTTCGTAGAGTATTTGCAAAATACACATTGTATTACTACAACTACCACAAAAATTTACGAAATTCTCTTGAGAACATAAACTACAAAAACAAAAAAAATTTATGTAAATTACTACCTGCATACATACAATGCAAACACAAAAATTAAATACAAACGATAAACTATTACAAAGTAAAAATCAATTCATACATTTGTTACGCATGGGAAGAAACAAAAATATTACAAAATACAAAAATACAAAAATACAATTTAATGTTAATGCAAGTATGAAAATAATTTTTAAAGATAAATGAAAATAATGAAATATGAAATGAATGATGAACATAATAATGCAGTTTATTAAGAAACAAACAAACAAACAATTATATTTTATAGCATAAGTTATTATGAACAATATCGTGAGGTAACATTTTGTGACGATACGACGAGATTCAAAACAAAAAGCTAAAAAGAGTTTTCATAATAAAATTAAAGAGACTTCAATAAATAAATATTATTACAAAAAACAAAAAACAAAAATTTTGATCGTTTTATTAATTTACATATAGTCTTGAAGGTGATTATTTTTATGTATTAAGCAGCATTATTTTTTCTTTTATTCTTTTTTCTTTTATTTATTTGAAAACATCATGTTTCCCTAATACAGCAACTAGTCAATTTGACCAACGAGCTGTTTACAGCGGTTTTAATTATTTATGTATATGACAATAATTTCAAAGGAATATTATTGCGTTCCAGCTACCAGTTCAAAATGTTTTACGCGTTGAATTCGTCTTCTTATATCACTTATGTTAAGCAGTCGAGAGGCTTCCTCATTTACATGTTGATGTAGTCTAGCTTTGTGTGTTTCCGCCAGTTTAGAGATTTCCACGTTTACTATTTCGGATATACCACGGAGCATTTACAATGTTTCGAAGCACCTTATTCTGAAAGCGCTGAATAACTGCTACATTTGATTTCTTGGTGCATCCCCAAAGCTGTGCACTATACAGGTTTTAGAACTTGATTATACAAGATGAGCTTGCAGTGAGTAGAAAGGAACGAGTTCCGCCCAATAGGCCAATAAAGATTTCGATATTTAATGTTGAGTTCATCTCTTTTCATTTTAGCATGTTTACTCCATTTGCGCTTGGCATCAAACGTCATACCTAAGTATTTAGCTGTATTAGAGTACGGTATCTGATTCCCAAGAATTTGAATCGGAATATACAATATCTTTCTATTTGTAAAGTTGATATGTAAAGCAGCATTATGATACTTAATTAATGCTAATGCAATTGACTTCTGTATTCTTTAAGGCTTTAGCGATATGTAAATGATATCATCGTTTCATATCGTCGTTGACTGAACTTGGTTTTGCTCAGTGGGCTGATGGAACAGTTACTATGTAATTCCATTTTTTTTTTGGAATTTATAGAAGGACCAGTAACGAATTCAGGATTCTGGAATAAAGTATTGTAAATTTTATCGCTATAAAGTTCTAATTATTTTAAATTGAAAAATTAAATTTTTTTCTCCCGCGATTGATTTTGTGATTCATTGAGAGTCTAGCGCCAATAACTGTTTTTCAATTGCAAATATTCATGAGCTGGATTGGGTGAAAAATTCCTTTTCATAGTAGGGTAAAATTGTTTGCTGTTGGTTTTACCCCATTGCAAAATGGTTTCATATGAAAGAGTATCAAAAAATATTAGGAACTGCATCGACGGAGTCGCAACATATATGCAATTTTCTGGGTGAAAGTAACTCTAATTCACTACAATCGTTCGTGTAAATAAAGGCTCGTTGAAAAGGTCTTATTGATTTCTGTTCATCGTCATCACTAACGTTTCGATATTTGAGAATATTAAGCCTTTCATTGTCGCTTAACCAAGAGAAAAAGTAAATTTTTTCAGACAATTCAGCTCACGAGGAGTGTTTGCAATCGAAAAACGATTTATAGCATTTCGGTATTTGAGAAAATTAAACCTTTTATTGTCGTAACGGCAAAAAAATTAATTTTTGAAGTTTATTTCTTTAGAATAGTTTTTTATATTTACGAAGTTGGTAAAAGATGATCGTTGCAGCGAAAATTGTCACGGAAATAATAGGCAGCACCCTCTATTCTTCGATGGGCATTGCGCATAAGTTTCTCGTCAAATTTTATTCATACTCGATTGATAGAGGGCGCGTTTCTAGTTAAATTGGTTATTTCAAACAAAAACATTTAGAAATTTCCAGAGCTGAAAGAATGAGCGAAAACAAAATTCAGATTCTGCTATCTTAAAAAGAACCCAAAAGAACCAGCACCAAGAGATCGTGAGAGTGTAGACTTTCCAAGCAATTTGAGGCACAATAGAATTCGAATTTCATTGAAAAATAATTCGCAAAGACTAATGCGGAGAGACATGGTCCTCAGAATATACAGAGCCAGGCCGAATTCCCAGCGAAAGAGAGGGGCAGAAGATTTACTTGAAAATCGTTCTTCCGTGTAAATAAAACAACTCGCATCAGCACAACAAAACATAGACGAGATTTTCCAAATTTCTTGTCAATTTCATAACATTCCAGAGTTCTCAGACCGGCAACATTTTACACCTGCTGAATATTTTGATGACGATGATGATGATTATTATAATGATGATAATAATGATGAGATGGTAAGATTATAATTATAATGATGTAGCAAATAAATTTGCATGCTTTGAGTATGAATATTTTGATGGAGACGATGATTTAGGAGAGGGCGTTGCATGCATTGGAAATGCAAACGATCAAAATTAAGTTAAACTAGATGTAGCACACCTGTTATCAGAGAATTATCAAACTGAACGCTTATCGGCCACGCCTGCAATGTCTGGTTTTTACAAGATTACTAAACCTAACCTGGAAACCCAAACTCAAACGTTCAGAAGAAGTAAACTTCTGTAGGGCGTCCCACTGACGCACACAATTTTTTTCCAACCATTCAGCTCACGAGCAGTGTTTGCAATCGAAAAACGATTTATAGCACGAAGCTCCCAATGACCCACATATATTTATTTCTTCCTATCTTAATGTAGACGTTTTTTGTTTTTTAAATAATACAATTTAAGTATACGAATAAAAAAAATGTGAAAATGCTATTTCCTTTTTTTCACTGCACTAATAAACTCTTCTGGCAACAAAAATGAAGAGAGAAAACAATGAAAGTAGGACACAAAACGTTTACAATTTTGCTAGTAGTGGAAAATTGGCATGCATCAGCAACAAACGCCATTACCCAAGATGTATACTAAAATATCCATATAACGAGCAAAAACATTTTTGAGCTCTCTTTGTGGCTGTTTACACAGTCGCAATCATAAAAGACTATGCGAGAGAAAAAGAGGGAGAAAGGTAGTAAGAAATAGACAAAAACTTCTATCTGTTTCTAGCTTTTCGACAGATCTCTCTCGCACAGTCTATCATGCTTGCGCTCAGTTAATACAAGAATGTAGTTAACACAAGAATGTTCGAATCTTCGTTATATTAATCATACAAAATTGAAAATCAGCTACTGTCATAATACAAAATGGCAACCTACAAGCATTGTTCTGATTGGTTCAGTTATAGGTGGCCCTTCAGTTATAGAGAGAGAGTGAGAGAGATAGAAAAAATATTAAATATTTGCTGTTTGTTGACCAAAAGTTTTTCATCTTCAGTAATAATACAAAATGGAGTTAATCTGTTCACTCTTACGGTAAGAAGTCCATTTTTTGATTGGTTCATAAAAGTGGGACTGAGTGCGAAATTCTACATTTCTCTTGAAATGGTTACCATCTTTCGCATGTAAATCCAGTAAGTCCACTGTCTTTTTTTGGTTCATAAAAGAGAGACTGAGTTCGAAATTCTTCATTTCTCTCTAGATATGATAGCTTTTAAATATAGCAAAAAAAAAAAAGGAATTCATCACAATTTCAGCATTGGTTACCAGACTGATAATTTTAAATATTTCGCACCTAAAGCGTGTCAGTCAAAAGCTAGAGCTCATAATTTTTCAATCAGCGTTGAATAGGCGAAATCACTAAATTGTGCAACGGTCTCGTTATAACATACCGTCCTATAGAAAACTAAATCATATTTATTGAAAAATCTATAATAATTTACTTTCGGTATTTTTAATATATTCCTTTAATACCTCTATGCTTCAATTCATGGTACGAGGTAACTATAATTCTGCTGTGATATTCTAATAACCGTCTTTGACTCTAACTTAACACCAGTTCAACAGACTTTGAACTATTTACATAAAGCGAATATGAATTATACACAAATTAATCTTAAACTATGTACGTACTTACACTTTGTAGTAAGTACATAAAATATTAATAGTTATAGCGAAATTATTTCTTCAATGCAAAACGGCTTAACTTACAACTTACGATTTTTTAGCTAAATACCACTGCCATAATTTGCAAATAGCGTATTTAGCGTGTCCATTTCGATCTCTACCTTAACTATTGGAGCCATACACCAAAAACTTACTTCTTTTTCTTTAATATTAAATTACAATATTTTCAAAACAATACTGCAAATATCAAAGTTTTAAAATGATGATCGCTTCTCGTGAAAAAATGTGAAAAATGCGTGTTAGGGCTTTTGAAAATTAAGGCAGCAATATGTACATACGCTGTTTAAATTGTTTAAGGCAGTTAAGTCATAGAATATAGAATATATTTTCATGAAAACTCACAAAATTTTTAGTTTTTAATTTAAAATAACGCTTTACTCCATGAAATCAAGATTTTGATATTGGAATTTGATAGCATTATTACATTATATAACTTTGTGGTTACTTTTTCGAGAGTTTTAACTGCCATGAATGGGATTGAGCGCAAAAACAATTTACGCTGATTTATTGCACATTTACATTTACAATAATTGCATACCTAGTGTACTTTTAGGGCTGCAAAAGAATGCATTCTTATGATGACCCTAATAACATGCAATACATTAAGGTAAATAAAATAATTTTGCTGGGTCTTTATTTATTTATTTTAAAAAAATCGCGCATTAACAAAAATATCTTTTTATGGTGAAAGTGGTTTCCCTTAACTTTTAACATGCTCCTATTTCATTTCTTCATCTAAAGCACCATGCTTCTTTTATTTTATGCTAGTATTCTCATTTGTTCTCAAAAATTAATATACCTATGGAAGTATATTAATATAATAAGTATTGGAACTAAAAATTAATCATTGTCAAAAAAAAAATTAAATATGAAATCTTGCACCGTTTCAGAAGAATCTTTTTCTTGTTTTTATAAACAATACAGTTTGATCATATCATTACACGCTAACACAAAATATTACAGGTTAAATATAATCAAAAATAAGTATTATTTAAATGAAATTCATGTAATTCATATTCTATCAGTTTCTGAAATTTTCTTTTTACATTAAATGTTTGAATATGTAAACGTATAAAACTAAGTAGTATTTATATATATTTTTTTTTTTTTTTTTGTTCTCGATTTTAATTATTAGAATTTCAAATTGTTAGCTTCCAAAGTGGCGGCATCGGGCAAATACAAATGTTTCGAAAGTAAAAATGATAAAAACGCCTGTCCACCCACAATGAGAAAAAGGAAATAAAGCTTTCTTTTCCGACCGCCAGTGTAATCTAATTGCTGTGGATTGCCGTACGGGTCGTAATTGATGGCACCTGTAGATGCTGCTGGTGTGGCTTCATGGAGCACTTTGGTTTTAAGAGTTCGTAACTGGGAAAATTTAATTTGATATATTTTATAAACAAAATACTTTCTGGAGTAATAAAAGTTTCGAAACTTGAACTTACCAAAAAGAAACCCAATGTTAAGCTAGAATAAAGCAATGCCAAATAATAGCCAAGAGCATGGAAGACTGTACTGGCCAGCAGACAAGCGACAATTATAACAAACTTGTACCCGGAAAATGCCAATAGATCGAGTGTTTTCAAATTCGTTTTTATATTCACCACGTACAGTGTGATCGAGTAGACAACTAATTCGAAAATGCTGTATGCAAGCGCGCTGGACGCTTGTATGCCCAGTTGTTCCGGTGAGAAGCGATTCTGCATGCCTAACATGAGACCGGCGACAACAACGTACGTGATATAAGCCATTGTGGGTATATAGAGATCGGGTGCATTAATGTCATAACGTGGCTGTACGGGATTCTCCTGATCGTACTTCAATGACCAGTCCTAGAGAATGAAAAAAACGCTGTTGGCTAACTTCGGATTTTTTGCAAATAATACTTCACTCACCTTGTGTGTAAATGGAAAGAAGAGCAAACGCATTTTGTTGATGACGTATTTATTGTCGACGGCAAAGTAGTATTTCAATTTGGCCACTGGGACATACTTCTCAAATTGATTCTCCACGAGCTGTTTACCCTGATCCGCTAACCGTTGCCCGTATTGCACAGCCATGTCCTGCATAATAGGCTGTTGAAACATTGCAAACTGTGGTGGCACAGCGCCACCAAATTGAATGGGTCCACCGGCAGGACCACCTCCCATGCCTACACCACCACCAGAAGGAACATTTGGAGCACCGCCAAACGTTTGTGATTGCATTTGTGATGGTACTCCACCAAGTGTAGGGAATGCTTGTGGCTGGTTGATGGGAACAGATGGCGGTGGGACATAACCATAATTTTGGTTTTGCATTGGCAACCCACCATTATTGAAACCGCTGCCCAGGTTTGTAGGCTGTGTGCCGGAAAAACCACCGATACCAACACCGCCACCATATCCGCCCATCATGTTATCACCTCCACTCATCATAGGATCCATTGGCATGGCGGCTGCAGGTGGTCCTTGCATGTAGGGTGTTGCATTCGGCATTGAAGCTGCAGGACCCATAGCATTCACATCGCTGACTCGCTTTATTTTACGACCGGGACCTTGTGCTAAATTCGAAAATTAGAAAATAGCATTACATTTTTATAAATAACAAAATAGAAAATAGCGTTGAACAAGGAAAATTGCAAGCTACTCTAAGGCAGACTAAATTTTACGTATGCTTTCCCAAATCGTTATTTAGCATGGAAAACATAGCAATCGGTTAGTAATTTATAATGTGAATTGATCAAGTGCTTCCAATTCGTAAACATACAAACAAACAAAACAACAAATACTTTAAAAACAAGTTCGAGTTCCAGATATTAACTGGTAGAACAATATAAAATAGAATTTCAAAACAATCAACAATCAACATAATAACAATCTATTTAGGAAATCATTTGCTTTAGCAATCCAGTTCCAAGTTCATTAATGAACTCTGACTACATTTCCGGCCAAACTGCATCGCGCCGCTAACAACATACTTGCTTCCTTCCTTGTGCTTACATTCCCACTTACGATTCCGTATTCCAGCGTTTGGATTGTAATTCATTATTAATTATCCCTCTTCACTTTTTCCACTTAACCTTTCCAAAATTTACATAAAATTAATGATAATTTAGTTGAAAATCTTGGCTTTGTTACACATCATCAGCAGCAGCTTCGAACAAGAAATAATGACAGCAGCAGCTGCTGTCAGCGATGACGTTTACAATTGTTTTTGGAAATTAACATTATTGCCAGATGCGAGATATCGCTATAAAGTACACCGAAAAAGTTGGAGAAAATTTTAATGGATTCCTAAATATTTCAATAGGTTCTAATATGAACTAAATTTACGTATGAGAAATTTCTAAGTAAAACGTTGACATTAAGCCACGATTTTAAAGAGGAGCGTGAAAGCAGATTTTACCCGGAACTAGAGAATAGGACAATGATAATTTATCAGAAAATTTTTGTACAACTCAATGATATTTCAAAAATTTATTCGCAGTTTTCATTTATGATCGACGCAAATTTTAAAATTAAAGTTGAAAAAAAGATATAAGAGTAAAAGAGCGATGATGTTTAAAGAGAGCAATTCAGACAATGACAATCAAAGATAGAATCCGTTGTGCCCAATAAAATGAAAGTTCTCTAACCTGTTTTCTTATGATGATGATTCTAGTAATTTTTGGTAATAAAACTAAAAGAAAAGGGAAGTACGGCTTTTTACAGAAAAAACATATTGCGGTAACTATAAAAAGTATTTCCCATTCGTATATTTTGTTATTATTATTAATGCGGGGACGACATTACCCAAAATAATTGATATTTTATTTTTACCAACAGCGAAGTATCTTTCCGAATAGATTCGGTTGATAAATAAGTACGAGTATATATATATTTATAAGTACATAGATTTACATAAATCCAGGAAAAACGAAATATATAAAAATACTGCAAATGTTATCGTCCAAACCCCCTCAACTTAACTTACGATCGCTAATGCCTCTGACATTTTCAAACTTGACTCCATTGCCTTATTCAATTTATTATTTCGCAGTGATGTAATAAAAAACTAAACTTTTTCGTAGAAACAAAAACATTTAATTTACATATTCATATAATATAAAACAAAACAATCAAAAAAAACAAAAGCATTGTATTCAAAGAATTCACATTTACGTACTCCAAATCGAAATAAGGAGTAGTTTTTTTTGCCAAAAAAGATATAAAAGATATAGTAGCGTTTTTGAGAAAAAGGTAGTAGAGTGGTATCAGCTTTAAAAATGTTGTGAAAACAGTACGATAGTAGTGAAACGGCAGCACTGTTTGTCATTTATGTTAGTTTAGTGCGTTGCGTGAATTCATACTTTGTTTAAAGCTCCTGATTCAATTATCGACTGTTTTTTTATTCATCTTATTTCAATTAATCAATAAATAAACAATTGGGCGTGTTTGATAAAGGTATTAAATATCAAAAAGCATAATATTCTTTATGAAGTTATACAAAGCTCCCAATTCGAGGTGTTGCTAATTGTTATATGTAAGTAAAACAACGTAAATAAATGCTTAGCAATTTATTTCGATTTAAGAATACATTAATTGCCATTAATTTTACTTATTGAGTATTATAATAATAATTTATTTGAAATAAATACTTACCAAATACTTAACACAAGTTATCAACAGGTTTTGAGACCCACATGTTTGCCCACGAGTATAGTTTTTAAGTGTTTAAAAATAAAAAGTGTAAAATTAAAGAAAAAGTAACTCAATTGAGTTGCTATGTTGATGTAAATTTTATACTTTTTGCCAATATAATCAGAAATTAATGCTGTTTAAATTATTAAACTAGATAATATGAATTCAGCTAATCTAATACATATGGCATAATGTGACCAGATGGTCCTCTTTTTCGAAGTTTGAAATTTAACAAGAATTTTTATTATTTTGAATTCTACGACTATTTCAAGGAGCACAAAAACTTCTTCGATTATGGCAATATGACCATTCTTTCAGATCATCAGAAATATGTTAACTCGAAACCATCAACATTACAATCAACCACAATAATACAAAAAAAAGAAGATTATAAATTTGTTTAATATAGGTATGTTTGTAATAATCGTATTCATGTAAACTCGAAAATGCCTATTAAACCTTCTAACTGTATAAACGAAATAAACCATATGTATATAAAAACGTAAATAATTCATCAAATTTCATACAAATTTTAACAAGTGTTCACACTTATAAACTTACAAGACGTTTACGAGTTTTTCTTTGGGTTTTTATATTTCTTCTTTACGAGTCCTTTTCTTTCCACTGATAATGATTTTCAGGCAAATTTTCAAGTAAATCTTCTTTCTCTTTCGTTGAGAAGCTGGGAATGACTATCTGGTGCTGTAAAATCTTAAGACCTTCGTCAAATTTCATACAAATTTTAACAAGTTTTCACGCTTATAAACTTACAAAACATTTACGAGTTTTTCTTTGGGTTTTTATATTTCTTCTTTACGAGTCCTTTTCTTTCCACTGATAATGATTTTCAAGTAAATCTTCTGCCCCTCTCTTTCGTTGAGAAGCTGGGAATTCGGCCACCTCAATGACTGCCTGGTGCTGTATAATCTGAAGACCTTTGTCGGGATTCAATGACATGAATGTTGATGCAATTATTGGCTCTAATGAACTCATTTGCCATTCATGCTATCTCTCCGCAGTAGTCTTTGCGAGTCGTTTTTCAATGAAATTTGAATTTTGTTGTGCCTCAAGTTGCTTGCGAAGTCTACACTCTCGCGATCTCTCGGTGCTGATTTTTGGGTTTTTTTTTTCACGATAGCAGAATCTGAAATTTTTCGCTGTCTCTGCCGCAGTTTTTGCTGGAGATTTTATCGTAACACAATCGAAATTTCTTTTGTTTTTTCTTTTCAGTCTTTAATCACTCATTCTTTCAGCTCTAGAAATTTCTAGATGTTTTATTTTTGAAATGTCAAATTTTTGTTTGAAATTTCATATTTGGCGAGAATTTGATTCGCCTCTGTCAATCGAATATGAAAAAAATTTGACGAGAAACTGTAGCCAGCGCCCTCTATCAATCAAGTTTTTTTCATACTCGATTGATAGAGACAGCTGCCCATCATTTCCGTGACCGGCACCAAAAACCCGTTTCTTTAAGGTCCAATCAACGGAGGCTCAGCACTACAAATTAACCTTAATGTTTAGCACCTTTTGTTTATTCTATTATATATTTGAGGCAAAAACTTACCTTTTCGGTACCAAGAATACATTTCTTTAAATAAAGTTAGCCATCTAAGTGTAATTTGTCCTTTCTTGCGCTAACTAGTTTTGTAAGTATGACCGCAATGAATGTACCTATTTATTTGAGCTTAGCTTTCTAAAACTTTCCTTTAAAATCTGATTACCACAAAGTTAAAGTTCTATTATTAATGATCAACAATACTAATTGTGAACATCAGCAACAGTAAACACGAAAGCTGATACGAGCAACTAACTCTTGGCAGGGGATAGAGATCAATTGAATAAAAACGATTTTCAAAAAATAAAATAAATATTAATACTCTGAAGCTCTAGCTACAGTCCGCTTGCTTTATCAGCTTATTAAGAAAAGGTCATCATAACTGATTGCAAATTTGTAAGCAAACAAAAACATATTTTTGTAAATATATTTACATACTCTTCATCGAAATTGCTAATCGTTTCATTGACTTAATTGCAGTTGAGTTACCAAGAGAATCGGACAAATTTACTACATCAAAAATTTTCAACTTGGAATTAAAAAAATGGCAACCAAACGAATTGGTAAGTTGAACCTAAATTCTTTGGTGAACGTTTTGTAAAATAGTTATTTTTCTGTTAGCGCTTTTAAGCGTCTCTGACAAAACGGGTCTGGTTGACCTCGGTAAAAGTTTGGCCACACTTGGTTACCGCTTGGTGGCCAGTGGTGGTACTGCTACAGCGCTACGCAGCGCTGGTTTAGCTGTTGATGATGTCTCCGATATAACGGGTGCACCGGAAATGTTGGGCGGGCGTGTCAAAACCTTACATCCTGCTGTACATGCTGGCATACTCGCACGCACAACCGATAGCGATTTGGCAGATATGAAGAAGCAAAATTTCGATTTAGTGGGAGTGGTCGTTTGTAATTTATATCCGTTTGTTAACACTGTCTCAAAAGCGAATGTCACCGTTGCGGATGCAGTGGAAAATATTGACATTGGTGGTGTAACATTGTTGCGTGCTGCTGCCAAAAATCACGATCGTGTCACGGTCATATGCGAGTCGAGCGATTATTCCAATGTGTTAGCAGAGATTAAGCAGCATGGTGATACTACATTAGAAACGAGGTGTTAACCTACAAATATTTGCATTTTAGTTTAAAAAGGATCTTATTAAGTACATTTGTATAATTTTAGAAAAGTTCTTGCTCTCAAGGCTTTCACACACACCGCCGCTTATGATGATGCCATTTCGGATTATTTCCGCAAAGAATACTCTTCGGGAGTTTCTCAATTGAATCTACGTTACGGCATGAATCCACATCAGAAGCCCGCACAACTTTTCTCACAACTGGAGAAATTGCCACTGACAGTGGTAAACGCCTCACCTGGCTTCATTAATCTTTGCGATGCGCTTAACGGTTGGCAATTGGTACGTGAGCTGAAGCGTGCACTTAACTTGCCAGCAGCTACAAGCTTCAAACATGTTTCACCTGCAGGCGCTGCAGTAGGCACACCGCTTACTAAAGAACAGGCCAAACTCTGCATGGTCGACGATTTGTATGATAGTTTGACTCCTTTGGCTATAGCGTATGCACGTGCTCGTGGTGCCGATCGTATGTCTTCATTTGGTGATTTCGTAGCTCTGTCCGACATCTGTGACGTTGTCACTGCGAAAATTATTTCGCGTGAAGTTTCCGATGGTATTATAGCACCTGGTTATCAACCTGAAGCGTTGGAGATTTTGAAGAAAAAGAAAAATGGCAAATATTGTATTTTGCAAGTGAGTCACTCTAAAAACTATTTAATCAAATATTCACTCAAAACCAACATAAAATTCACTTCTAATTCATTTATTCCATAGATGGATCCCAGCTACGAACCTAATGCTGTCGAACGTAAAACTATTTTCGGTCTAACGCTCGAGCAAAAGCGCAATGACGCTGTCATCGATGCAACGCTTTTCGCAAATGTCGTTACCAAAAGCAACAAGTTACCTGAAAGCGCCATACGCGATTTGATTGTTGCCACAATCGCCTTGAAATTCACACAAAGCAACTCGGTGTGTTATGCACGCGATGGTCAAGTGATTGGCATTGGTGCCGGTCAGCAATCACGTATACATTGCACTCGATTGGCTGGCGAGAAAGCTGATAATTGGTGGTTACGCCAACATCCACGCGTTGCTGGCATGAAATTCAAAGCAGGCGTTAAACGTGCTGAAATCTCAAATGCCATCGATAATTATGTAAATGGCACAGTCGGCAAGGATATGCCCATGAGTCAGTTCGAAGCAATGTAAGTTGAGAAGAAGCGATAATATCCATGGAAAGATCGTTCTAATTTCTTTTGCTATTTCAGGTTTGAAGTAGTGCCCTCTGCACTCACCTTACAAGAGAAAACTGAATGGTTGAAGCAATTGAATGGCGTTGCCTTGGGCTCTGATGCTTTCTTCCCATTCCGCGATAATATCGATCGCGCTAGATTGGTAAGTTTTTCGTTTTTGCTTGTTCTACATTGGAAAAGTGTTCATTTGTTCGTGTGTGATTTTTGTTTCGCTTTCTTCTTTATAGAGCGGTGTTTCGTATATAGGCAGTCCAGCTGGTTCTACCAATGATGCCGGCGTCATTGCTGCTTGTGATGAGCATGGTATTATAATGGCTCACACTAATTTACGTTTGTTCCATCATTAAATGCATCGTTCAATGAGTATCATTACTTTGTATACAATATAAAATACACATGGTATATTTTTATAATAATTTTCAATTAAATCAAATGTGTTTTTATTATAGTCAAGGGTTTATTAACATAACGTTCAAATAGCAATTAGTGTCTATTCACATAGTAATGGTTACTATTTGAAAATTGCTTTAATATGCAAAGATAAATCTTTTGACTTCTATAAGCTTTGAAAATGCAGTTTAATGTTAAGAAAACATGATAGTCGGTTTTTGCTTACTCAATTTTTTAAGGTGTCATTTTATATCTGACTTATTTTCGTATATATAGATAACTTTAACTTCAGAATCTGGTACGTCGGCCTCATTGTAAGACTCTCCGTCTAGTATAAATTGAAACTACGAACTACAAATAACTTCAAAATAACTTTTGAAAGTGCACAGTCACTGTTAGTAAAAGACACTGAAAAGTTTTTGGCAACCTAAATTTTCACTAATAAGTAAAAAAAAAATCTTTAAAAAATTTATATTAAAGTAAAGTAAAGTACTATTGTTTTATTTCATAAATGGGCGCTCTATTTTACACTTAAGTACTTAAATAGAGAATTAAAAATAAAATATTTAAGTACCATAGATATATATATAAATATATGTTTCTTTCGTTTTAGTTTTTGTTTTATAAAAATTGCAACAAGTTCGCTAATAATATATATAAAAATATTATCGATATTAAATTAGTACAACTGTGGTTTAATAATATTAATTAAATGCATTGTTAAAATGTGCAGCATTACTACAAACTATGGAAGTCATCATTATATAAAAATATTGTAGTAAAAGTATATAAATTGAAACTTCGTCTTCTTTTTCTTCTACATCCATCGCCGCTTGGGACGATGCTATTTAAAATTACAACTTATTTATGTATGATTTTCTTTTTCGATATACCTACATATGATTATGTAATTGATTTATCTAGTTGTTAGAATCGTTTTTGCTTTTTACGGAAAGCATTTCGACAATTGCACACGAATACGAAGAAAGTAACAATAAACAAAATACAAGAGGCTAAAACTAAAGCCAATGTGGTTGTCTGATCGTAGGTGAATGTGGGATCGAGAATGTGATATTGTGGCAATAGTTGATAGTCGACTAGCACTTGTGTGCCATTGGGCGGTGGGCATGGCTGTTGCACAATGATCTCTTGGTGTTGCACCTATGAAAGTAGAACAAAGGTAATGATAAATTTTGAGGTATGTTTATAAGTTCTTTCTTTGAAACATACTTGCTTATTGCGGCACAATTGCAGGCCTGCAGAATTGGCCAATGTCTCCACACTGTACTCGTCTTGCACTAAAACAGGCAGTAACCATTTCTCAGGCGATATTAATTGCGACCACGACCATAGCTTCGAAAGATTACGCGGATGCACTGAATAGCCACCCACAGCAGTAAGGCCCAAAGTTATAAGGCTATTGAAAATGGTGGCCGAAGCTTTACAAGGCATCAGATGAGCACAGAAGAGAGCAAGCGTTTGTATAACAGTCAAATAAAGGAGCATGTATCCTGAAATTATCAGCATAATAGGTTAAACGAGATTAATTCAAAAAATGCCAGGACAAAACTTACCCATGTAAAGATAAATGCCCGTATCGCTACTGGTTGAGTAGGTGTACAAACCGGCCATGCTATGCGCCGGTAATAGAAATGCCAGCCAAATACAAAGGCTGGGGAAAAGCCCAAGTAAACTCTGTTGAAATAAGGAAGCAAATGATTTATGTGACTACTGTGTGTAAGTTCTTTGATTCAATTAAACATTCTTCGACTTGTATACCTGAACTATAATATAAAGACTTCTCGAATACAAGCCCAAGCGTATATCACGCTCAGCGTGCCTACGATCTTCTTGGGCATCGCGTATAGTCAACATAAGTAATGGCCAGAAAGCTACTGCCATCACACAATGATGATAGCCAAAACGATCGTTGTAGGTTAATTGTGGATCTGAAGCGGGCACATCCCAAAATATACACCCAATACAGAGCGACAACACTGCAGCCGCAATAAGTTTGCTAATCCAGGTTAAGAGCGAACCCGGTTGTTTATATGCAGCAAAACGTTTAACTAACGCTTTCATTTGTCCAAAAAATCCCGCCTTTTTGGTGAAATTTGGCAAAGATGCTGGCGGTGCAGCAAGCGGTGGTTCTGAATTGAATTGATCCCATGAATTGGCGAGCGATTCAATGCGCGCTGATGACTCAAGCATGGCAGCGGCAGATAAATCATCGAGTGTAACTAAGTCCACTGTCAAGGAGATCAAGAGAGAATTTCGTAAGTATTTGAATGAGATAAATAAGGTGGTAACCTTCAACTTACAATAGTAGTCCGCTGGATTTTTAAAAGGCGGACATGGGTATCCTAACTCGCCCATGTGTTTTGGCAGGTCTGAACGGGTGCCCGAAAAAACAGTACGGCCTCCTGATAGCAACAACACACCCGAACACATTGAGAGTATTTCAAATGTGGGCGGCTGTAACGTCATGATGACGATACGACCTCCGCTGCTCCATTGCCGTAAATATTCGACCAGGAAGAATGTATCAAATATATCCATATTGCTGGTTACTTGATCCAATATTAAAATTGATGACTGTGCTAATAGTTGACAGGCAACGCTCAGGCGCTGTTTCTCCGAGTGTGTTAACGATGAGACATTTGAAGCTCGTACCGTGGTTAAGCCCAGATCTTCAATGAGCACATCCATCTAGAAATATTAGAAATTATTAGCTTAGATTAAAAATTAGAACACCATTTGATGTTGGATAAAGTCAGGTTGTTAACGCTTTCATTTGACCAAAAAAAATGAGGGATTTTTGTTTATAAAATAAGTATAGCTTTATTTCAATAACAAATCGATTGAATAAAATATTCAAAGTAGTGTCCATCAAAATCTATGACATTTTGCCATCTTTCAGGTAATTTATAGATTCCTTGCCAAAAAAAACCCGACCACATTTTGAGGCTGTAAATGAATCAATCCAATTTTTAATACTTTCAACTGAAGTAAAGCCTATTCCAGTAACATTCTAAATCAATTGATGCAAAAAGGGCTTATTTCTTAAGCGATGAAGAAAAATTTCAGACATGCAAAACGGCTTTCGACGACTTTCGGCTTCATGACGTATGACATCTAATTTCCTTCCTACCTTCCTTTTGCTGCTTGAGTAATTCTCAATGTCATTGCAAGTTCCTCTCGCTATTGGCACGAGCTTTGTCGAGTAACATCTCCAAATCTTTGTCTTCGAAATTGTTCTCTTGGCCAGGGCGTTCCTTGTCTCCCGTGGCAAAATCTCCAATTTCAAATCGACGAAACCAGAATTTGCATGTTTTAGTCGATGGAGTATATCCACCGTAAATTTCCAACAGCAATCGGTGACTTTCAGCAGCACTTTTTTCGAAAAGCAAACCTTCCAGCAAATGCTGTTTGTTTGGAACGTATGCTGACAAGTTAGTATTGCTAAAAAGGTTATGTTGTTTACACTTTGGCAAATTGATGTATAAACAAAGGAAAAGTTACATCACGTAGCTAAAACATGAAAGTAGTTACAGTATTGCCAGATGTAATTTAATGCAAGTTACGCCATCAATTGTGAATCCCTCATTTTCAAGTTATACATCCATTGCATAATTCCAAATACAATGCAAAAATATAAAATAAACTAAATATGAAGCTAAGAAACTCTAAGTGAACCGAATATGCCAAATCTATCAGGCTTTATAAGAACATACCCTCTCTTTAAGATCACTACGATCCAAAGGGCCCCGCAACGCTGCATGGAAGTTCAGCGTGCATTGCACGCTCATGCGTGGATCCAGCGATGATACACTCAACGCCGGCACATAACTGCATAGCTCACGTAAGCCACGTCGATTTATCTGTTGCCCATTTATAAGAATTTCTCCAGCCATACGATCATGTAAACCAGCGAGACATTCGGTCAGGGCGGTGCCCTCACGTTGTGATGTGGCCATAATAGCGAATAGATCCCCCGCTTTAGCTTGTAGTGAAACACCCCGCAAACACGGGTTCACATCCAAGCAATGCACTTGTATATTGGGATATACTAAACCGATATTTGATTGCTTTCTGCTCGACATAATATAGCCAGGATGATGCACACCGCCGACTCCACCAACACCATTCGGATGATGATGGTCGACCATTTGACGATTGCGTGATGAACTGTAGATGCGGGATTCGCTATAATCGTAACCGACAGCATCAGCGGCGCCGCCAGAGAGTAAATCAGCTTCACTGTGTGAACGATGGCCATAGTGTTTGCCATTCGGCATGTAATGATGAGTATTGACATGAGTGCCAACTGGGGGAAATTAAGATATTTGCTATTACTTATTTAGTTAAAAACTAAAAACTCTTTAATGCGATGCCTACCTGCTATGCTGGCGCGACTGTTTGCTTGTCTTAATGCTGCCATCGGTACACCTTGAGCCCGCGAATCAGGACGTGAATTGGGTGGTATTCCGCCAATGGCACGGAAATCAGATTCGCTGCGATATTTTCTATAGAATATTTCAAAATTGCACAAACAAGTTCATTGAATTAAGACTTCGTTGTCCTCATACAAACCTCAAATTGGGTGGCACACGACTGCGTGTGGTTTCGTTGTCACTGCTATCATAGCCAGAAGAGCCAGCTGCCGGTACTCCTGAACTATCGCGAAAACCACGATTAACACGCCCTCGAACACCGCCTGGACCCGGGCCGGGACGATGTGAACGTTGTGAACCAGCATTTGGTGGGAAAACACGTGGTAGACCAAATTTCAAATATGTGTACATGTTAGATCCTAAGGCTGATCTATGTTGAACACTTAACGGTTATAAATAATAGGTTAACATGAAGAAAAAGAAGAAATTATATTAAACGAAAATTGAAAGCTACTCATGAAAAGAAAGGAACTAAAAAACAAAAAAACAACAACTTACCTCGGACCATAACGCGGATGATTTAAAATTGATTGCACTGTTGTATCGCGTAATTGGAAATTTCCATATGGCAGCGGTGATTTATCTGATGAGCCTAATGCTGAATCGGTGAAGTCAGAGTTGAGATTTTGCCTATGAGTTGATTTGTTCATTGAATGTTCACATATGTACATAAAATAAAAGAGCAAATGAAATGGTGAAATTTGTGAGCATTAACGAAGTTGCATTATGCGTAAATTAAATTTTGCTTGCGGTGCTTGGTACTGTTAAAAGAACAATGTATGCAATGGAAGTTGTAAGGTTATGTTAATCAAGCTCTTAAATCTTTGTTCGGGTTTTATGCGGAAATTCTTTCTAAAGGTGCGGTTACACATTTTTGTGTTCTCTAACTGCAGCACTTTTAATGCACCCCTAATTGGCCTCTGCTTGTTGTATGTATTTGTTGCTTTTACAAATCAATCAATTTCAATTTCAATTTATATTTATGATCACTTCCGCATATTCAAAATTTAGTCAACCGCAAATGTTTACTGTTGCATCAAAAATTTCTTGTAAATTGGTATAACATTTTTATTGATGATGATGGCTGATGAGGCATGCGGGCTATATAAAGATACCACACCAAAACGGAAGTGTTGAAGTATTGGTTTATTGTTAATTTGCTGGAACAGGTGAATCCACCGATCGATCGCTTGTCTATGTGGGTGAATACAAAACTTAATGAACCTTCACTTTGAATGACAAGTCATTTCTTTCATTCAAATATAGTGAAATACAAAGTGTTTGGTGAAGTTGGAACCAATGTTTAAAATAAGGTTTCAAACAATATTTAAATTCTAAGCCCGAATTTAATATCTAATTCTAACGTTGAATATATCTCAAAATATTCAACGTTAGAATATTTGTGAATGTATTAGGTTTAGTGGAGGATTTATGAAGAACTCTAGCACAGGAAAACGTTGTAACTACACTTTTAATACATTTGGGAAGTATTAGTCTTATGATCATCCTAGATCTGGATTTTCGTATTGTTTCGTACATTTTCATTCATATTTTTACAGAAACCTTGTTTATGCATAATTTATATCCCTGAAAACTTGTTAGTAGTGTTTTGTAAGAAAGCTCTTGATTTTTCTCAGATACGGAATTGAATATAGTAACTCGTAGTGACCCCACAGCGACCAGAACAATATCTAAGAAATTATGCTATCTATGTAATTAGTGATCACTGAAGCTTAGTAAGGGCATTGTATTTCTGTGAGCACGAATATTAAAAATAGGAAAAGAAAATGATAAATCCAAAAAGAAAAACAAAGTATATTGCTTTACTTAGGTTATTGATTTCCTTAAGTTATTGCTTTACAAGGTTATTCAATCCTGAGATAAGTCAAAATTTAAAAGTACGAAACATAATTTCTTATAAAGCTAGAAGTAAAAGTTTATAAGAAAAGGCTTTCACATTCACAGCAAATTTTCACTTAGCGGTAAGTGTTATGGATTTTGATTTTTGTGAGCATGACCGCAGGTTCAATCAAACAAAATTGAACAGTAATAAGTTAAAATTTAAACTTTATATTAAAAGGTTATCAGTTTCACAGCAAAATATCAACTAAAGCTTAATTCGAAACTCTGCCAAGAATTATGATTGGCGCAGCAGAAATCTTGATTTTTTTTATTTTTTTGTTATTGAGACATTCAACACACAGGGTGTACTCCTACGAATGCAGAGCATTGTGTTGAATGGAACGAAGATTGATAGGTAGGAGGAAGAATGAGAGAGGGAATGCAATCACACAGGACACCGATAAAAACACAGACAGACAGGCCTTGAGGCAAGTGTTATGCCTTTACCACAATGAACTTCAGTTTATCAGTATCACTCATGTTGAGCGTGCTATATTTATGGAATGTATGGAATGATGAGGTCCAATGTCCTTCTAATGCCATTTCTAAAGCCAACGGGCAACATGACCACATGAATATCATAAAAGTTCAGCCAATACCAGCGCATCAGTTTGATATTGAATGCCGGTAAAATGAACTAGAGTAAATCTTGAATAATAATACCATCCTCAATGGATCGTTGTGTGGAGAATAAATCTTCTATCTGATACTATTCTTTGTCATAATGCAAGATTCTTCAGCTTTATTAAGTACTTAAGATTCTTTGCCTTGTGCTTACTTTACTTTTAATGGCACAACAGCCCATTTTTCGCATTAATGGCACAACAGCTTTTCGCATCCACTCATGTTGTGCGTGTTGTATTTGTACATGAATGGAAGGGACCTACAGTTTAATGCCGAATCCGAACGGCGAAGTGAAAAGCTTTTCATAGCAAATTTTACTCTTGTAGGTTTGCCATTGCCTGCCAAGAGGTGGTGCCTTGTAGAAAAATTATTTTTATTTTTTGATTTTGCCTGTGCCGAGATTTGAACCCCGGACACTCTGCGTAGCAGTACAAGGCATTACCACTACGCCACAGCGGATTTGCCTTGTACATGCATATAAATTTACACACTTAGAGTCAAGTAACAAGTTTACCATATTTTGAATTCTGATCTGTATAGTGAATATGTTGTATGGAAAATTCAGAATCAATGTATGGTATACCTGAATTTCTTGTGGAGTAAACGATATTTGTTAGTATAGCACTTCCATTTCCCACTATTTTGTGAAGTACGATTTTGCGGATTCCACAAAGTCCTTTCACAAATTTCATTTTAAATTGGCACTTAATTTTCATCCATATACATGGTATACATATAAACGATAGGGACTGTTTTCGAGTTCGATATAATTTTTCATTCGTCTTCTCCGAAATATCATTTTAATTATAAAAATTATTAGTTTTTGGGTCAGCCTTTGTTAAGACCTCAATGTTATTGATGCTATTTAAAACTAAAATTGTGGGAAGATTAATTTTGTGGCTACATATGGTTAAGAAAATATTATGTATACTTATGTAAGTACTTATGCTGCATGCAGAGAAATTATCGGATGAGTTTCATAGATGATGATTCCCCTTTGGGATGATGAATGATTAAGTGGAAATTAAGTTTCCTGTGACTATTTTAAATTATTTACTTCTGGTTAAATAGCTAAGATCAATATTTAGATTATTTAATTGCCACATTTTTCTTAGGGTTTAGTCTTTGTTCAAGTTTTCGAAAATATATCTCGATTGTGAAACACACTTATGAAAATTAAATATTAAGTTTTCTTTCTTTAAATAATAACATAATCAATTTACCTATAAATAGACCATGCATGCAAATCCTCTGAAGCCGCCGGCGGCAATGGAGTATTAGGACCATGAGGCACTGAATATCGACGCTCTTCGCGTGATACTTTCTTTGATGGTGTGAAGTTACTTAATTCCATTATCTAAAATAAATTAAAAAGAACATTAAAATTCAAATTACAATATTACAATAAGTGTAAGTATGTATGTAATATATGTAATTAAATGTCATAAAAATTGTATTAAAATAAAAACAAGTGATGTAAATTCTGCAAAGTTATGGTTAAAAAAAAGAATGAAGAAAATCGTTTTTTTTTTGAATGAGAGAAACCAATGGTATCTTTTTTTTTGGTATTAACATTAAAGCTATCCATGGTTTGAAAGCATGCAAATTATAGCATTATGAGAAAATTTTTACAAACAACATCTTTAGTTAAAATAAACGAAAAAAAATTTGCCTAAAGCAAAAAAATTTCATAAACAGTTAGCAACACTGTGACAAGCTGATGTTTCTTACCAACTTACTGGTCTAGGCATAAGTCAAAGTTAATTTGAGTTAGCATAGACAACGGTTAATTGAAGGTTTGAAGGTTTTATGGTGTGAGCAAAACTAATTTTTGGCTGAGAGTGGTTTTTCAAAATTAAAGAATTGCTTCAGCGCCAACAAATCTTGATTTACAGATTATGTCAAGAAAAAGTTGTTGTATGTAAGCGTTACGAAAAATAAATTAAATAGTAGGCAATTAAATAATTAAAAACGTATTTGATTAAGAATTTAAAATTATATTTGCAAATGAAAAAACTGATTATAACAGCAAAAAAAAAATATGCTAAATAATTGTTCGCAACATTCTCTGAGAATATTAGCTGATTTTTATTGTTACTAATTTTACTTTCCGCTTAGATATAGCCATGGACTACATACATATTTACACTCGTATGTATTAATATTAATTTGGGTCAAGTCGTATTCAAAAATTTCTGTGCACCAATGTTTGCTTTGCTCCTCACTGTTGCGGCAGTAATCGTAATTGGAGGGAATTAACTTTGAATCCAGTTATAATTCGCACAATCTTTTTAATGAACACATTTTTTGTGTGGTTTTTCGCTGAAAGTGATTTATATAAAGGTTACTGCATACACTAGAAAAACTAACTGCCAGCCGGTGGAGCATGTGTGCTGTAGCTTGTGTTGTTTTGACTTTATTCTTTGAGTTGTTGTCGCGGTTTTATTTGTTGTCATTGTTGTTTTTGGCTTTCATTAGGCTGTTTTTTTTTCACTCCCCTTTAACTTTGATTTTTAGCAACATTCCATTCCACTGAATACTTTTGAATGTTAATAATAAACTTTTGTTGGCCATGCACACATGCGCATTTATTATCATGGCATAAAATACTCATAAACTTGCATATGAGTCATCAAGTTAAAGAAAGATCATGTTTAATAGTTATAATATGTTATGAAACTTTGCTGCTAATAAATAAATTCATAAATGCATATAAAATTTAATTGTATGTTGCGATATTGAGCGCAAATTGCTAAAATATACTATTTATAATTGAATTAATAATAGTGCAAAAAGTTTCGAATACGCTGGATTAAATTGTCAGCCGAACCGGATGTAAACGATAATAAAGTTATCTTTACAATTTCAACATTTTTTCCAGCTATGAACTAACAGCTGTAAGATATAAGATTGAATTTATGTTACTGGACTGGGTGCGGCAGTCACAAAAATCAGAGCAGTTACTTCTCTGCTTGTATTAAAACATTCACTGTAAGAAACAGGTGCAAATTCTCTTAAAAATTATGGTTGAAAATGACCAAATGCTTAGAACATCTCGAATTCGTAAGTTATAAAAGTAGCAATCAAGGAATGTAACCGAATCAATGTAACGTTCCAGTTTGGGTTTCAGTATTGTTTAGTGTTTGAACTTCGTTTCTCAATATCCATTCGGAATTCAGTATTAGATTCGGTTTCGCTTCGATTACAATTTTGAAGGAAAGACATCAAAATAAGTTTGACAATCACACATGATTATTAATTACTAAATAACTAGTAATCTTCTATGGTTTGCAAACTTACTTATGTATGTATATCTCTGGACGGCATTGCTCTTCACTTGCTTTTTTGATTGTTCATATACTTTTTTTGTTCAAGCAAAATATTCAAATAAATACCGATATGGATTGTCTTTTAACCTCGACGTGTTGTGTTGCAGATGAAGAACAATCAAAAGACTTGTAGTTTGACGTTTATCACGATTAAAATTAGAAAGTTAAGGAAGACAGTGTATATTTTACTTTTTAGGTTAGCAAATCATCAAACAATTATGCACAATCAGTGTTGCCAGACGTCCTGGATAAAACATAGCCAATGAGCGGCGCTGAAATATAGGAAAAACAGATCACTTTAAAACAGTGATCGAGAAGATTTTGTCAAAAATTCGATTGTTTCGATTTCGTTTTTTTTCAGATGAAAATCGGGTTCGAAAAATGAAACGATTTTAAATGGTTACGTTTTAATTCCTTGGTAGCAATTTCACCGGTTTTTTTTTGTAAGCAAGACAAACTGTAAGCAGTAGCTAAATGTAATTTATAATTGATTATTTAAATTCGGACATTCTTTCTTTAATAAATTATTTTATAATTTTTTTATGGGATATTCAGCCTCAACGATGAGGGTACATGTAAGTACAATACATATTGTAAATATGTACATATATCAAAATTCTGAATCCATCATTCACTAGTATTGTCAATAGTAGCCGGCTTTCGAATTTTTCTTTTTTTAGATGATCTTCTAATTTGATTTTACCAATAAGAGTTACTAAAGCAGATATCATTCAAACAGATGAAGGAAAATGCCTCGTCAATGAGCTAGCGGGCAATAGGTCGCCGTGACATATTTGGTAGTGAGCTCGATTGTTACGCATGGTGCCAGTATTCGGAACTCGACACAGTAACGGCCCGGCACGACTTCTTGGCTAACAATAGCAAAACTCCAAGAATAAAAATAGCTTAAGAATAGGTTTTCACTCCGCGTTTGAATTCGGCATAGCACTTGATGGCCCGTTCCATTCGCTGATAAATTTTACTCGCTGAATATGAGTGGATGCAAAAAACTGAACCTTAAGTACTCGATTGTTATTAAAAGAAGTTTATTAGCGTAAGAATGCAAATAATTTTGATTTCTTTTAGCCGCTACACATCACGATATGTGTGCCCTCGTACGTGTTATTTTTTTTTCACACATTAGCTGAATTTCAATAGGAAACCTCTTGGCAAAGATCACTGATGATGAAATGTGATGGGTTCCGAAACGAATAGTACCATATGATCTGCCTGTTCTGTGAACGAAGTGGTCGTGGAACATGTTCTAAATTTAATTATTTGAATTTAATTTTATATATTCTAGTAGATACTTGTCGTTTTAAGAATTGACAGAGAGAAGCTATTTTTTCTTTCATTTTCATATATTGTCCAAACATAAGAACTATTACATACTATTGCCTATTACAAGAATGCTTGTAAATTTCTCATTTTACAACGGAAACTTAAACCATTTTGCATAAAATCTAGATTTAAATAACCACAAGTGCAAAAGAGCAATAAATAAATTTTTATCTGATTGTGCGATTCAACAATGTGTATGTAGAAAAGACTAAGTTGCTAAGAACAAAGCGTTAATAGGAAAAAAAACAACCAACAAAAACAAAAACTCCACAATTACGCCATCAGTAGCAGCAGCATAAATAAGATGAGTAACAACTGAGACTTAATTTTATACATTGTTTCTTTTTTTTTTTTTGAAGTGTGCTGCTGCATGCAAATGCGTTTCTAATTAAACGAAAAAAAAAAATACAAAAATTAAAACAATAACAACGTTAAAAACGGATAAGCAGCATTTAACAGAAAATTATGTAATTTAAACAGTGCAATAACACAAAAACAACAGTAGGAACATTAACAGCGAATGGCAGACGGACAGAAAGCCAGACCTATAACTATGGTACATACTAGCTGGTAATATTTGCCTTAAGTTTTCTAAGCTGTGCTTAAATTGATACATCGCTTTATGCTTCTTTTGTACCCACTTTATGATAGTGTGTGTGTGTGTGTGTGTGTGCGTGCATGTGTATTTCTTGATGTCAGTCCCCGGTGCAACGAGGCGTATGAGTGAATTTCCGTTTTTTATTATTTGCAGCGCTCCGCAAAAAGATGAAATATAAAATAAATGTTTCTTTCTAAGTAAGACTATTTCTTGGAATATATAATGAATGTGGCAACTGGTGAGTGGCAGGCCGGTGGCTTTGCGGTACTTCTATTGAAAATTAATAGCAATTTACGTTTGTTTAATAATTTTTAATAATAAAAAAAAATATTTTGCATTTAAATTTAAAGCAATTAAAGTGTAGATTATGGTTGTTAATTGACTTATAAATGTTGATATGAAATTAACATTATTTAAGTCTTGCTTTTAAAGACTTTTCACTTTTACTTTCTTCTGGCTGAACAAAAAAAGAATACGAAAAAGGTTTAGTGCCCAATGCCCGAAATTGCCTTTAAAGTATATGTATGTGATATATAGGTACGATATATTCGACTTTTTAATTATAACTAGTTTAGTTTTGTTACAGTTCGTGATTGTTTTTTTTTTTTTTGTTTTTTGATAAAACAGAAAAATATTCTACTACTTTTTTGTTTATTATTTTGTAGTTTTTTTGCTGTTGCCTTTTGAGTTTTTGAAAAGTGAATGGCCCCGCCTTCAAATTTGGCATGCTAAATGTTCATTATAGACGTTTTGTTTACATGTTTGTTATTGTTTTTTTTCTCTCTCCCTTGAATTTCTTGAGTTTTCACTTATTTAATTTCAGGGTTTCATTTCATTCCGAGCAAACTACTACTACCTCTACTTACTAATTGATAAGTGCAGTTTAAGTGCGTGCTTACAATTATATTTTATGTTTTTTTTTCTTGCCTGAGTTGAACTTTTTCATTTACATTTCATGCAAGTAGTGATTTAATACATACACAAATATTCATGTATGTATTTAAGTTTCTTCATACGAGTAAAAAGCTGATTTTAACTATAATAGGTTTTTATTACAGCATTTTTTTTCACTTACAGTCTCATATTTTTATGAGACTGTAAGTGAAATTGTTGTTTATCTTTTTTTCTCTAAGTTTAATAGCGAGTTATAATAAATACCTAACAAAATGGTATTAAATAAAAAACAAATTAATTAGAGATTTTATTAAAAAGTAAAAAGAAGAAACAACACATTTAATTGCAGCTTAAATATAATTCAATTTACAATTGAAAGCAAAACAAAAAGCAAACAAACTCAATTCCGCACAACTTAACTTTGATCGTCGACTTGGCCCGAGTTAATAGTTAATAGCAACAGTAGCATTTAGGAAAAGTGATCAAAGTGATTAATAATTTTAATGATTGAAAAGATTCGTTTTTACATTTTACGTTTCCAGGTGAAAGTGTTAGCAATATTCATAATTAATTAGAAATTCGCATAATTTATTTGCGGCTGCCGTTCGTTGTTATGTTATGTTTCCACTAATTTACATGAAATTTTGCAGACTACGCTTATGCAATAGTAAACTGAAATGTGGTGCTTGTTAACAAATGGAAAGAAAAATTGCTACTTGCAACAAAAAGTGTGTCAAGTAGGAATAGTTAGCAGCAGCTCCATAAAACTACTCTTTCTTTACTTAAAGAACATATCGTAAATTATGAATATTTCTCACTTACATACATACATATGTATCTCGAAGTATAACAAAGTGGATTGACACCATAAATTTGCTACAGATATTCAAGTTTCTATACAACTACTTGCATACACAAAAATAACAGTATAAACAACTTCTTGCATCAAAAGGCTAAGCTTAGCTGGGAGCTAGTCAAACTGCATATAAACAGACAGCCCCGTTCAACCAATCCTATTGAACCTGTTAATGTTTTAAAATTATGTCATCAACATAAGCTTAGAATTTATTGGCTAAAATCCAGTTGTTTGTTTTCGGTTTAGATACGAATGTTGCGAGTATATGAGTGGTCTAATGTCTAACAAATAAATTGTGTGCGTACGATTTGTGAAGGTTTTCCAGCAACGAATGACCGTAATTTAGAGCATTCTTTCACATACGGATGTTTTATATACGAATATACGAGTAAAAAATGAATAGTAGTTAAAGGCTTAAATGCCAATATCGCTCATAATAATTCTTAGAACTTTGAAATATAGTATGGTAGAAAATTTTCCGTGATGACTCATTAAATAAACAAATAAATGAAAAGAAATAAATTATATTAATTATTGGAATTGATATTTGTTTTCAAAAAACATAGACGATGTACTTGAAAATATAGTCAATAGTGTCAGAGTATATTACCTCTGTTTTAGTTTACACAAGGCCCACGTAGATACTTTTTAAAAGCAATGTTACAAAAAATTTTAGTTAAGATGCAAATAAAATTTTGCGCAGTCAAATTATATACATAATATTTTTCTCTAAATTTTAAAATTTACATTTTACTAAAACTAAAAAAAATCGAGACTAACCTACCAAAATAATGAAACGTTGAAACTATAAATTATGGTTCATTTGGACCAAAACGGCAACACTGCTTATATCTCGCCTAATTTTACATTCTAAGGTGCTGGTTATACTGGTGTTCGCCGTTCGATGAACACATCATATTTTACTCTCGTGCTGGGTGTAGTGGTTACATTGGTGTTCGTTACAGAGTTGCTTTTTGTCGAAATTCAGTTCTTTCTGTAATACTATTTTGTTCGCAACGGCAACACTAAATCAATATGGAGGAGAGTGCAATTAATTTTACTTATAATTGAAAAATTATGAAAATAATATGATTTTTCCTCAATAGTTTTATGAATAATATATTTGATATTCACTTTTAAAAACTAAAAACATTCGCAAATTCGCTCTTCTGCATATGAAAATAATGATGTACAGGTTTGCATGTATTCCTTCTATTTTACATACATTCTCGTTCTTTTTTTTTGTAGAATAACTCTTTGGCACCCTGAATACTCGGCGTGCTGGTTCATATCACCTAGCATATCGTGTTCGCTGTGAGAGTGAGTAAAAGCTCTTTTTTCGTGTTCGGGCAACAACAATTGCATGGTGTTCGCCGAGTAATATTTGAATATAACCACAGCATAACGAATTGAGAATACATCCAAAGCGAATTTAATAAGGTGGGTTACACGCTCCTTTTCTTCCTTTGTGGTGAGAAACTATTTTTGAAATTCTATGTACGTACACTGCCATTATGGCTACAACAACGAACATGTGTTGTTAATTATTTTTTAAATTGTTTTACTACTGCGTTTTCGTCAGCTGATTTCGACAATTTCGAGCCAATAAAGTTATGAAATTCGTTTCCAACGGCTTGTTGTTAGTTGAAGGTTTTTCCTTGCAAGAAGTGGTCCAAAGACAGGTAATGCAAGGTGGGCTGAATATAACAGGTGAGAGTTTCTTTAAGCACTAGCTGTATTAATTCGGTGCAATACTTGGTCAGTCAGCCGCTCTTGATCAGTTATTGTTCCGTTTTTGAACTGATTCCTATTATTTCGTTAATTCATGGCAATAGATATCCCACGTAATCGTGTATTCAAAACTAATGAAGCTGCAATTGTTACACAATTGTTCGTTCAAACACAATCAGCAACAAGCAATTGCACGAGACATCCAAACATCTTGGATTGCTGATAAATAAGAGATATAGAGAAGTAGAGGAAGCCATGTAAACTAAAACTACTAGTGAAAATCAGAACTAGATGGAGGCCCTATGTATGAATGGGTGCACACGAATAGGTTATAATGATCGGTGGACAACATTAGCATTGTACCTCCAAACCGACTCCATCAACTTCTTTTGACGTTGTAAAGAAATGCTGCAGTTACTAAATCAGGAATTGCAAGCAGCTTTGGTATTTTCTCACCATATCTCTAGTTCTCTTGTATTTCATAAGATATTGACCAGAGAACGAACAATGACATTTTCTACAATTTTTATGCAATTTCCTGCATCTGAAAGATTTTTACATCCTCTCACAGATATAAATAAATAGTTATTCATTTGCTGCACAACATTCACATAGCAATTATATGCATCGGAAATAGTTCTTAGAAATACATTGTAATTTCAGAGAGTGCCATTTCTGCATTCCTCACACTTCAAGAGTTTGTGCTTGTGAAGTCTTCACGTATGGAGATCAATTGTACAAACAAGTGTGTACAAACAACATAATCATCAAATACTTAGATAAAAACAATTTTACATGTACGAATATATGGAAAAATCAACAGCAAATGTTGTTTTACGTAAATGTTTTATGATTTGCATGCATAATCAACTTGTAATGCAACATTATTGGTGGTTGTTTCCACTGCAATTAGATTAATGTTAAAGAAAAAAACCTCTATGCTGCATGATTTTTATGTACATACATATATTGTTGCACCCGTTTTCTTGACCGTTGATCAATTGCAGTTGTTACCGCATTTAATTACTAGTTTATTTTAGTTCCAGTTGACATCTTTAATTGTAACGTTAAGTGGCCACATTTGGCCATAACAACAACATCAGCACTAGTAACAACAACAGTATACATACTACATGCAACTATCAATGTAGCAATTACTGTGAGCGTGTTTTAGTTGTCATTGTTGCTTTTGTTGTGGACTTGTGGAAACACCGTTTTTTCTTTGTTTCAGTATTGCTTCATCTTATGCATCGTCATAATCACATGCACTACTTGCAACACACGAATGCCAGTTATGCGAATGCGTTGTACGACTATGATATTAGTTTTATTGCCATGATTTTTAATCCAAGTTCAATTGACCAAAATTTTTATATTACTATAATATTTTATGAAATGTTTCATGCATGCGTTGCAAGTTATGCATGCAGTTTTTCTTCGTTTTCTTCGTCTTCTGCAGGCGGTTGGTACTAGTTTGTTATTTTTTTTTATTCGTTGAACTTGTTAATAATTTGCTTTTATGATAAATGTTGTCGTTATTGTTGCTGATGTTGTTGGAAAATTTGTTTGCAACAGCCACGTAAGTGCTATTATATGTAATTATTTATGGTTGAGTGTGTCCTTGATGTACAATTTAACTGTTTATAGAAAATAAATATGATTATTGATTTTACATACTGTATTATTTTGTTCCAATTGGCAAATGCTTTAAAAACTTTACCTTCTATGCAAGTGAGTGAATAAGTAATCTCAAAAGAATGCATGAATGAATTAGTGAGTATTTAGTTGAATATGTTAGTTTGTGAGGTTACCGAGGGATGTGGGTGATTTGATATGTACAGGGTGCTCCATCTTTAATGTAGGCATGGAAACGTTGAATAATTTTAAAATTTATCAACCGATTGACTTGAGTAAACATGTTTCTGAAACGTCAATTCAGTACAGTTTAACCATGAATCGCTTTACACCGAGACAAGGCCCCGAAATAGTGACGTTGTCCATTGGAAATAGTCGTTCAGTTGTGTTAACTCAACGGGCATATCGTCAAAAATATCGTGGCCAACAAGCACCGTCTCGTTTGGTGTCGAATTTTGAGAAGCAAGGGACAGTGGGAGATCGTCGACAAGCGTTATCAACGCCCAAGACGTTCTAATGAACTGGTTGAAGGCTTGAGAGATTGTGTTGCCGAGAACCTTCATTTGTCGTATCGTCACCGCGTTCAATATTTTGGCGTCAGTGGAATCACCTTGTAGCACATTTTGAAGGATGATTTCCATTTGTTTCCGTATAAAGTGCCGTAAAGTGGAATACGTCCAAACTCGAATAGTTGACACTGATACTGATTTTTGGAAGGACATTTTGATGACCGAAGAGCCCCATTTCATACTCTCTGGCGCCGTTAACAAGCAAAATTGCCGCATTTGGGAAACGGAGAATCCACAGGAGATCCATAAAACACCATTGCATGACCAAAAAAAAAAAACCATTGCGTCAAAACCATCATTGGGTAATTTTTCTTGAGAATGAGCGGAACAGTCGATGGGAATCGTTATCCGTGGATGTTGGTTCATTATGTCTGCCCATAAATGTGTGAAAAATTAATGTGTACGGTTAAGGGTTTCCAAAAGACAGTGCGCCAGTATGAAACCGGTAATTTTTTTTAAAGAAAATACACGTTTATTTAGGAAATATGGTTATACATTCAATATTCAAAGTATGGCTACACATTTTTCCCATCTCTCTGGCAATTTCTGAATGCTTCGCCAAAAAAAATGTTCGTTTTTTGAGTCAAACCAGTTATCGAGCCATTTTTTCACATTTTCGTACGAATCGAAGTGCTGCTCAGCAAGTGCGGGCCCCATTGATCAAAATAAATGGCAATCAGATGGAGCCAAGTCTGGTGAATAAGCCGTACAGCTGGGAAGCCGGGGGAGGGCTTCGAGTAAAGCTTGCAATTCGGCATCTTCAAACTTTTTCGGTGGTCTTCCACGTTCTTCGTTTCTCACATCAAAATCGCTACTTTTAAACTAATTGAACCACTCGTTGCACTGTGTTTTGCCTAGAGTGTGCTGGCCGTAAGCTTCCATAAGCATTCGATGAGATTCCAAAGCATATTTCTTCAATTGGAAATAGAAATCCAATGATGTCCGCATATCGTACAAGTAGTTTGTAGGCACAAAATTCGACATTTTTACGAGCGAAAAAAGATATGTAGTTGTATGAAACTTAATTGTTTATGTACTGAATATTGTTGACAGATCTAAAGGCGAAGAAATGGCTTATGAATGAAATGAATTATTTGGTTTGACAGAGCGTTTAGTTTTACCTAGCGACACTGCGATGTCATTACCGGTTTCATAATTGTACACCAGGTACATGAACTCAAATTTTATATTCTCAGTAAAAATAAACACAAGTTTTTTTTTGGCTATTCTAACAAATAATAATATTGTAAGTTATGCGATTTTTTGGTTGCGTCAATAATCGAATAACAATTTTTAATTTTTTTAAGTATTTATATGTAACATTTAGTTTTTCCCACTTTTTTTTTTTTTTTCTTTTTTGTTTTATATATAAATATAATATAAAATTAGATCTTTCTCAGATTAACTCAAATTAAATTTTCCTTCCCACAGTTTTGTGCATTTTATGTAGCTTAAAGCAAAAGAAATTCAAATGTTAATAATACTAAATTGCATTGCTAATAAAATTAAAAACATGAAGCAAAAATGAAAAAACTTTTTGAGGCCAAAAGGCTTAAAATAAAAGCTAAAAAAAGAAAGAAACAACAAGTGACAGAGCCCATCTACCTACTTTTTTCACTGTCTGAGAGAATTGACATGAAGTATTTCAGGTTACACGCGCTCGCAAAAGCTCGTGCACTTGTTGCTGTTGCTGCTGCATACAAAACAAAAAATATATATATATAAAAAATTACAACAATAACGACGACAACGACTATCAGAAAGAAAAGAAGAACCGGCAACAAATCAAACGACAACAACTGTGAATGCGACAGCATCAACACCAATCACTGGCTGGCAGCAGCAGCATCAAATGCAACAGGCAGCAATACCGCATTCCAAAGCACACACGCTTACATTCAATTTTTATATGATTACTGCCGCTGTCACTAAAGGTGTAGATGCAGTTTGCTGCTGCTGCTACTGCTGCATATTGCTGCTGTCGTACTTTAATGGTGTAGGTACTTTGCTGCACATACACAATGCAATGCACAGCACAGCACAACAGTGAGAAAGTGAAATTTTTCATTTCAATTGAATTTACAGCAACAACAGAAAACTAAAATTCCAAAACTCCCCACAATATTGTATGGAATGATTCCGAAATGCAATCACTGTCAGTATGAAGAGCAACAACAGTGAGAGAGCAGGCGGAGGACTTTGTGTAAAATATGCAGCCATGCCTGACAGCAGAAATTTGACAAATAAATAACACAAAAATACAAACAAAAATGCATGTGCAATGTGCAGCACTCACAGCAGCAACAGTATTAAAATGTTGCATATACATATTTGTGCCACAGAAAAAAGATATTGAACTCGTTTGTTTTTGTGTCTGTTTTTTTTTTGTTATTTCTGTTTTGTATGTTTACGCAAATTTTCAACATTTACTATGTGCTAGTAAAAATATGACGAAATTAATTATTTTGTGTAAGTCCTAAATTTCTCTTAAATTGCAGCCATTACAAATTATGTATTTTGAATACATTTTTTTTTTTAATTAAGTAACAATTACAATGAAATTGGTAGTAAATTGTTGATTTAATATACAGAAACGGATTCAATTCTGAAATTATAAAGTAAAATTAAAGCCTGTCCAAACGTGAATTCGAAACATTTGTGGCAATAGAAAAGTAAATCAGTCAATGTATAAACCTGAACAGATCGATAATACTTCAACCTACAAAGTCTAACCCCAACACAAATTTTTAAGTGTAATTTTTACTCAGATAGACCATATCGATAACCGGTATTAGGGTAGGATACTCTTATATCCAGAAAATAGAATCAGTGCTCCCTTGTTAAAATCTCTTCCGAAAACCCTCGAATATGTGTGGATACGTAATTCTGTCAGATTAAGATTCTGGAAACGTATTAAGGACAGTCTGACAGTCAAACAAATGATCGTGTTGCTTTTAATTTTTAAAAACATCGTTAACTAAATTAAGAAAAGATTCAATCTTTTATAGGAATTTAGGCATTTGAATTTACCAAAAATCTATTTGATAAAGAAAGAGCATTTCTGAACTGAGTTAATGATATTTAGTCTGGCAATCAGATTAATCAGACTGTCTGATTAATGAAATGTTTTCTGAAAATCAGTTGACGAGTTGCTGAGTTTACAATACTCTTAATCAATTTAAGTATTTTAAGACTCATTTAATCGCCCATTCGAGAAACCACATACTCTCCAAATGATCCAAAAATGATAAAAACCATCAAAGAAATCTTCACACTAAAGAAAATATCGTTACTTCGCTGTTTGAGCTTAAGAGCAACAGATGATTTCAACAGTATAGAGCTATATATAACACAAGAAAATCGATACCATTTAAATCACAGTTTGCCCATCAGATAAAATTACGATGGTGTGATTTGATACCTCTCGATCTGGAATGACGTAAAGTCAAATATTGATTGTGCTATTCGTGACATTCGCAATTTTAATGAACCATGTACGTTTCATTAACAATCATAATCACATAAGATTTCCTTTATATGAATTAAAATATTTTATTGCGAATAAAAAAATCTACGACTGACAGTGCACTGCAATCCGGCGCACTATCAAATTAATCTTCAATTTCATCATTTCTCAATTTCTTTAGCTGATATATGTAAATCCTCGATTAAATGCTATTGGCCTGATTGAGTCAATCATTCTCTAATTGAAAGGAAAGCATAAGAAAGCAATGAGGTAGACCCCACTCGGTAAAAAATCCTACATTTAAGGTTTAGAATTAGGATGACATAGAAGTTATGTTCACTATAATACCGCTGGGAAAAGCTTAAGGTATTTTTAGTTTACCATAGGTACATACATACATACATACATTCTGCCATAAAAGTACAGGGAAATGATAATTTAAAAACCCCGCTTAAACGTAAAGATTCTTTTTGTCGTTAAGTTGGCACCACTGTTTTCCATCTTAACGTGAAATTTGTGCGCGATCTGTCATTTAGTTTTTTTTACAGTGCTCGATTTTGTCAGTTCATATCAAATGTGTTTTGCGATTTTTATAATTAATAAAAATGTCTAACAAAGAATTTGTCTCAAATTTTGTATTGCAAATGGAATTTGGTTTGCCGATTCACTGAAAATGTTACAGAAGGCTTACAGTAAATCGATTTTATCAGAAACACGGGCATATGAGTTGTACAGTTTATATAGCGGTCGAGAAAAGTTAAGTCAAAGCTGATCAAAAGTCATGGTAAAGTTAATTTAAAAAAAAATTTTTTGCGGTTTTGTGCACTTGCAGGTTTTGCCAAAAGGTCAACCGGTAAATTACGAATATTATTTGAGCACCACGACATCGCATCATCTCACAGGTCTATCATTGTGAGCGAATTTCCGGTCAAAAAGTCAACAAACGTCATCGAACAACCACCGTATTCACCTGACGTGGATCCGGTTTTTTTCCCCCTTTCTAAAACTTAAATTACCGCTTCCAGGTACCCGTTTTCAGTCGATAGAAGATTTAAAAGGAAATTGTAGGGCTAGAACTTAAGTCAATTCCGGAAAACGCATTTGAAAAATATTTTCAATATTGGATTATTCGTTGGCAAAAGTGTATTATTTCAGAAGGGGCCTACTTTGAGGGCGACACAATAAATTTGAATAAATAATAAATAATTTGTGTACTTTTTTGACAGAATGTATGTATGTAAGTCGACGAAATAGGTAATATGTTTATATACGAGGTGTGATAAAAATATAACCGTTATTTTCAAATTTCGTGAGTTACGTATGTTCGATTTTCGAATTTTTTTTCTGTTATGTTGGTACACATGTCTGTTATATATGTTGGCAATACCAACCATTTTGGATTGTCAGTTTTTTTTTGACAGATAAAAAGGTTAGTCGTGTTTTGGTGTGCTCTTCGATTTTTTACTATTCGAAAAAATGGATCAAAGAAACTGTATTCAGTTTTGTGTAATAAATTAAATTAAATGCGCAAGGACATTTGAAATATTGACTGTGGCCTTTGGCGAGTCTATTATGAGCAGAACACAAGTTCAATTGTGGTATAACCGGTTTAAGGAAGAAGATGTCAATGACGATGCTCGTCCTGGTCGCCCGAGCACGTCAACAACCGATGAAAACATTGACGCAGTGAAGAAAATGATTTTGGATAATCGTCGAATCACTATCAGAGAGGTTGCTGATGATGTTGGCATATCGTTTGGCTCATGCCAAGCAATTTTTACGGATGTTTTAGGCATGAAACGTGCGGCAGCGAAGATTGTTCCAAAATTGCTAAATTTTGAGCAAAAACAACGTCGCTTGTGCGTAAGTTTTTGGCCAAAAACAAAAGCGTTATCTTGCCTCAACCACCATATTCACCGGACTTGGCCCCCGCTGACTTTTTCCTCTTCCCAAAACTGAAGACACCGATGAAAGGAAAGCGTTTTGCTACGATTGAGGAGATAAAAGAAAAATCGAAACAGGAGCTGTTGGCGATACCAAAAAGCGCGTTTCAGAAGTGTTTCGAGTATTGGGAAAAACGCTGGCATAAGTGTATTATATCTGAGGGGGATTACTTTGAAGGGAACAAGATAGTTGTTGATGAATAAATAAATACGGTGAAAATAACGGTTATTTTTTTATCATACCTCGTATATAGAAAAATATGAACTTATAATAAAATCGCGTATGAATATGGTATTTCATATTATACGACCTTATTTTACAAATGTAAAAAATCAACAAAAACAATGAAGCATAATAGAAAATAATTGCTCGTGTAATGGGAAATTAATTAATATTTAATTTATAAATTTAAAAATAGTTTAATATATAACCTTATTTTATTTATGAAGTAGGTATCTCATTAAAAAAAAGAAAAAAAACTTAATTATTAATTTCATTCATCATCAATTTCAGCTGGGTAACAAAAACGTATTGTTAAAACAAGTTTGACCGACATTCTGACTAGACGATGGCCAACTTTACTACCACTATATATATGTATACTTACTGTATTTGTTTTTGTTGTATTTTCTTCTTTCTTACACTGACAAGTGTAAATTAGATAAACAAACAGAAATGTACCTACGGTAAAAGTCTAGAGACATATTTCTTTCAGTAATTTTGTTTTAAGTTAATGACTTTTAATATTTTAAGTTGATTTTTTTCTTTTTTTTTTTGCAAGATCCAAAGTTTCAAGACTGCTACGACGAGATTTTGTGCAAGGCTTGCAAGATGTTCGATAACTTTACTGTCTGCTTCGCGTCACACTTGATAAAACGAGTATCTCATAAAAAAAAAAGAGTAAAGATGCTGTGACAACAACTTTCGGCATTAATGTTTACAACTTTGTCTCTTACTTTTTTTCCCCCCAACTTCAACTACGACGACAGCAATTTCTGACTTACTGCGCGCTGCTATGTGAAAGTTGCTTCGGAAATTTCAATACCATAATTTCAGTTGATTGATTTTGAACTTTTTTTTGCTTCTCGAATGCTGTAGTTTTTGAGTGTTTTTGCGTCTTCGTGTAAATTGCATCCAACCACTCACATTTCTCACTGATTGAGTGTCAGTGAAAATGTCGTTTCAACTCCAATATTTTTGCTTACTCAGCTTTTTCCTTAGCTCGAGTATTTCAACTTTACGTGGGCACGCTACACTATGCATTGTCGGCCGCTGTGTGCGCTTTGGCGTTCAGTTATTAATTTTTTCCTCTTTTAGTGCCGGCAATTACACGAAGCATAGATAGACGGAAAAAATCTTTACCATTTTTCCGCACAATTAATCTTAAAAGATTTGCGTGTGTGTGGTGCCGGAGCGAGCATGTTGGTGTGTGTGTTATGGCAGTGTTTGATTGATTAAATTGTGATTTATGACTTAAGTTTTTTGTGTGCTCAAAGCAACTTTCGATTTGATTTGCACTTTTTGTTGTTGTTGTTTTTACATTATTATATTATTATTTATTTTTTTTATTTCTTGCATAAATCTTGTTTATGTTTCTTTTTTTTAATAATTTTGTGTACATTGCAAATTTTTGTTTATGTCAAATTGAATTTATTTGAATGCCTTACCAATAATTTTACGGTATTTTCGTAATTGATTATTTTAACGCCATCAGCTTTAATTTGCATTTGAAATTGGACTTACATAAATAAGCCTGAATTGGAAGATAAGTCAGTGATTTTGTGATTTTGAAGAAGGCTTCATATTTTCCGAAATACAAATTTTTTTAAGTGATTTTTAAAATGAAGGTATTTGAGTGATAAGTAGATGAAGCTGTGACTGTTACTTAACCGAACTCAAGAGAAACAATTTTTTTTATACCTTTTTCAGTTGAAATACACAAACTTTTATATAATCTGTCACTGAAAAAATAAGGTTAGGCAATGATGGTTTCCATGTTCAAAAAATATAACACACACCACATGAGTGAATGCGAAAAGCTATCCCTAGTCCCTCAATCGGCTCTAGTGCCATTAAAAGAAAGAAGAATGACGGTTTTCGGGTTTACTTCACCCATAATTACTCGGGATTACTCAAATTGATTTCATATTATTTCAAAAGTATTTACCTCAAAATACTTTAACTGTATGTATATGGTAAGTTGTTTACAGAAAAATTCGGAAACTATAGGTAAATTGGAATTTTCTAATATACTTACATACTATTGAAAAAGGTGTAGTTAGAGCAGACTCGTAATACAGGGAACCTCTGATTTAATAAATCAGCTAATTCCATTTGATTGCTTGATTTTTATATTGTGGCACTGAAATTATGTACATACCATATGCAAATTTCTGGATATTTCTAGTCTTCAATAAGCTAGTAATCTTTTTAAGCAAAGTCCTGGAATCTTATGTACTTGGACCTATCAGTTAAAAATATATACAAATATTGTTTAGTTGATTGCATTTCCTGGAAGCTAACCCAGAAACTTTCTATTTTTACGGACGGAGTTACTCGTGATTCATATTAAGGTCTGTGAAATGTCTTGTTTCAACTGAGCTTACAATTTTAAGAACAAGTCCCATGAAATACATTGTTTTATATTTCATTTCAGAGTGGGTACTAGAAATCACTAGCGGAGATTGATTGATCTAGATATTGGGGGAATATTTTACCTTTTTATTTTTTGGAAATTCTGATAGAAAGAGAAAAATATTTGAAATCCACTAACAGACTTGGATAACTAAAAGCATGAAACTAACTTTCACACTTACCATACATACATTCTGTCAAAAAAGTACACAAAATATTTGTTATTAATTAAAATTTTTTGTATAAAAATAGGCCACTTCCGAAATAATACATACACTTACTTACTTTACTTTTAATGGCACAACAGCCCATGGAGGGCCTAGGCCGAGCTTTTCGCATCCACTCATGTTGTGCGTGTTATATTTGTACATGAATGGAAGGGACCTACAGTTTAATGCCGAATCCGAACGGCGAAGTGAAAAGCTTTTCATAGCAATTTTTACTCTTGTAGGTTTGCCATTGCCTTTTTTTTTTACTTTTTGATTTTGCCTGTGCCGAGATTCGAACCCCGGGCACTCTGCGTAGCAGTCCAACGCACTACCACTACGCCACAGCGACCACATACATACATACACTTATGCCAACGAAAAATCCAATCATAAAAACATTTATGCAAGCGTATTTTCCGGAATCGACTTCAGTTCTAGCCCAGTAATTCTCTTGTATGGGTTCTATCGACTGAAAACGGATGCCGGGAAGTGGTAATTTGAGTTTTAGAAAGACAAAAAAGTAAGCCGGAACAATATCAGATGAATACGATGGTTGCTCGATGACGTTTGTTGAGTTTTTGGCCAGAAATTTGTTCACACTGATTGCCTTGTGAGATGGTGCGTTGTTGTGGTGCAAAATCCATGAGTTCTCTTTCCACAAACTTTGCCTTTTTCGACGAATTTGCTCTCTTAAACGCCGTATTTCTCTCTTAAACTTAAATGACGATTTTTCATTATCATTTCCTTTACTTTATTGATGTTAACTTCAGTTGAAGACGTTGATGGCCGACCAGAGTAAGGCAAATTTTACAACACATTTCGACCGCTTTTGAATACACTGTACCACTTATATGCATGTGTTTTTGATAAAGTCGATTCAATGCAGGCCTTTTGTAACAGTTTCAGCGATTCCGGCAAACGAAATTCCATTTGCAAAACAAAATATGAGAGAAATTCTTTGTTCTTTAATTTTATCCATTTTAAAAATCGCAAAACTCACTTTAGATGAACTAATTAAATCGAGCATTGGAAATAAACTAAATGACTTCACTGCAGGATAGAGGACAGTGGTGCCAACTTTGCGACAAAAATAATTTTTTCAACCCCTTAAAAGGGCCGCTTATTAAATGGTCATTTCGTTACTTTTTTGACAGAATGTACATAGAACAACTCATAGCAACATTTGACACACCCTAATGTAGTATATAATTCCACACTTCAATTGTCAAATTAGGTACTTGTAGTTTAAGTACCCATGAAGTCGTTAGAATGCGTTCTAGAACGTGCAAGAAACGACGCAGAAAGAATTAGTTATAAAAAAAGAAAAGAAATTTAAATTTATATTGAAATTAGAACAATGGAAAGACTGAAGAAAACTTAACATTTATGACCAAAACCATTGCAGTCAGAGCGAATGCGTGCACGCGTCCGTCTTCATTTCGCTGACTGTCAATGAAGGTAATTTTCAATTTCTACTACATTTTTTAATTAAATTTACACATGTGCATGTGGATGGAGGGTAAAAAAAAGAAAGGAAAATGAAATAAAAAGAAAACACCGAAAAATGTACATACAATATTTAAGCTACAATATTCACAAAAAAAAAAAAAACAAAAAAAAAAAAAATATAGGCCCATGACTTTGTGTTGCTGTTGATTGCTGTTTGTTTTTGTTGTTTTTGCTGGTATTAGTTAACAATATTAATGAGATGACATAGTTTCGCACTACATTTTGGCTTACATACATACAAAGATGTGGAAGTAGAATTAGATATACATATTTGGCTTAAACTCCAATGACTTCAATTTCTACGTTTGAGCGACTGTTTGTGAATGCATGTGTGTGTGTGTGTGTGTGTGTGTGCGAGTGCCTGGTTACCATCAAAGAGATAAGCAAAAGTAGTGGTACTCTCGTACTTTTGACGCGGTGCGAATAAATTTACAGTTGGATTTATGTCATTCAACTTGTGAATTTGTAACTTTGTGGTTACTTTTTTTTATTGTTTTTTCTTTGTATGTGTGTGTAGGTTTTTTTTTTTTGTAAGCTAGAGATGTTGTAAGTTTATTCACCACCAAAGGCATAAAATGCCTTGCGGCAACACATGATTGCTAGCGTTTGGGCTGGGGGAACTGTGGAACTGTTGTGACTTGTGGCTTGGTGTGCAAATAGTTGCTAGTTGCAGTGGGTGGGAATATGTCTGCCTACTACTTATGGTACGCTCGGTGTGCATGTGTGATGGCATGTGTGCGTGTTTGACTGGCAACTGTGAGTATGACTGTCAATAGATAATACCAAAAAATGTGCTTGTTGTTTTTGTTGAGTGTTTGTGTGTGCGTATATGTGTGTGTGTGTATGACACCAACTGTAAACAAAGCAAGAAGGAATGTTGGGTGCCATGTCTGATATGTGTACAAAATTGGTTTTTGTTTTTCCCCTCTCACCGGAAAATGGAATTTTGTGTCATTTACAGTTTTTAATAGTAATAATGAAATATTTTTTCGCCATGTTCTTCGATTATTAAACACAAAACTTCAATGTTTAGTTTTTTGTATTTTAAGTATGAGAATTAAATAATTTATCTTCCTTTCTTCCTACCTAGTGTCTTTAAAAATAATTACCCTTCAAAACTTGATTGATTCGTCTTCGCATACCAAAAACCAAAAAGTTGAATCACAATGCCAACCTAAGCTAAAAATCGTAATCACTTCTAAAGTAATTAAAATTCTTCAATACGCACGACAACGTTTAATTTTGTTCGATTGTGACACACCTCAATCGACAGTCAGTTTGCCTAGGCAAAAGCTGATTAGCTTATTTGTACAATAAGCAACTGAAGTGATGAGCAAATAAATTTGCCCTATACTTCAAAAAAAAAAAACATTAAAAAAAAGTTCATAAATTTATGAAGTATCTGTATAGAATTTGAATAAGTATTTCCAGATATTCATTGATGTTCTACTTAGATAAGCTTTTCATCTTTGGTAGATAGAAAAATAGTGCAGAAATAGAAAGGACCCTCCTAAACTCCTCGAGAAAATCGTAAGTACAAAATGCCGATTTCAATTAAATGACCAACCACCGAATTCACAGCAAAACCAAGTGCAAAATATATTCCAAAATTTCAATAAAAAATATATTCAAATTCTAATAATCAAATTTGGGACAGATTTAAACCAAAATTAAGTTTAACCGAATTATACTTTTTGTCTGTAGTCGATGAATGATGTTTATTTGATTTACATGCTGTTCCCCAGAGTTCAAATTCATAAGCCCATAACATAAGCTTAATTATAGCTTTCTAGAGTAGTAATATATTTTCAATTGTCAATTTTGATTTGTGTTGTAGAAGCCAATAGATTTGTCTAAATTTGTCTTTTATTTGATTTTGCTTCAGAGAAATGTGTTACATCCTAGGAAACATGGTGTCGATAATCATGCCAAGGTTTTCTTTTAGTCTAATTGGTCAAAATCATTTTATTGTTTCCATTAGTGTGAGTCAAGTATGAATCATACTTTATTTGATAGATGGCGCTGATTCGCGTATGATTCAAACGTGATTGATAGAGGACGTGAGTATGAATCCTACTCGATTGATAAAGGGCGCTGCCCTCATTTTTGTTTGACATTTCAAACAAAAATTTTACATTTCAAACAAAAATCGATATAAATTTCTAGAGCTGAAAGAATGAGCGAGTGTAGTCTGAAAAAAGAAAAACAAACGGCTAGCAGAAACAAATGGCGATTCTGTTACGATAAAATCTTCAGAAAAACTGTATCTGAGAGACAGAGAAAATGTAGACTTCATCGAAGAATGGATTCCCAAAAAAATTCAGATTCTGCTAACGTGATAAAAGCCATAAACCAGTACCGAGAGATTGCGAGAGTGTAGCCTTCCCAAGCAACTTGGGGCACAAGAAAATTCAAATTTCATTGAAAACCAACTCGCCAAGACTGATGCGGAGAGACAGCATGAATGGCAAATGAGTTCATTAGAGTCAATAATTGCACAAGGTCCTCAGATTATACAGCACCATGCAGTCATAGCGGAGACCGAATTCCTAGCTTCTCAACGAAAGATATGGGCAGAAGATTTACTTGGAAACCATATTTGCCTAAAAATCATTTATTCGTGGAAAGAAATCAACTCGCATCAGCACAACAAAACATAGACGAGATTTTCCAAGTTTCTAGTCAACCTCATAACATTCGCGAGTTCTCAGACCAGCAAGTGGCAAATTTGTCCATCTGTTGAGATCATAAAGCCTGAATATTTTGATGACGATAATAATGAATATTATATAATGATGCTAAGATTCTAATTATAATGATGTAGCAAATAAAATCGCATGCTTTGTGTATGAATAGATTTTGCACAGGGCGTTGCATGCATTGGAAATGCAAACGATCAAAATGAAGTTGATCCAGATGTAGAACACATGGGATCAGAGAATCATCAAACTGAACTATACAAGGCTTATCGTTTGCATAAAAACCCAAAACGCAAACGCTATGTAGAAGGAAACTTCTGTAGGGCGTCCCACTGATTTGTTTTTTTAATCATTTATTTTTTATTGAATCTTTCTATATGGTACATTGAAACTAACATTAAGTTTTTCAAATCCTATTTGCAAAATAAAAGCTAGTTTCTATGCCATTGCGTGGGTTCAGTGCAGTATTAAAAGGGTAACAGAATTTACGCCGAACCAAAGAAAGAAGTATAAAAATTACTTCTGGTGAAGAAATTAATGTTAAAAAGCTATAATAATTCAGATTTTTTGATGGGATTTCACTATCTGTTTTATACCCCGCTCCTGGATCTGCCAATGTAATCAATCACAGTATTTAAAAGCCTTATTTTTTAAAACTATTTTATTAATAAAAGAGAGCACTTCTTCTTTTAGTGGCACAACAGCCCATGGAGGGCCTAGGCGGATCTTTTCGCATCGACTCACGTTATTCGTGTTATATTTTTGTACATAAATGGAATTGACCTAGAATTTTATGCCGAATCCGAACGGCGAAATTAAAAGCTTTTCTTAGGCAATTTTTACTCTTGTAAGAAACATTTTTTTCTGGCTTTTTGATTTTGTTTGTGGCGTGGTTTGATCTCAGGGCACTCTGCGTAGTAGACCAACGCACTACCAACAACGCCACAGCGACCACAATAAAAGAGAACACATTTGGCATCAAATATACTAGAGAAGGGGATTTTACAAAGAATAGGAGAGACAGAAAAGAAAAGATTGATACCCTTACTCTTATGAACTTGAACTCGAAGTAAAATTAGTTTTACTTAAGAAAGAATTTTCTAAAGTAAAACAAAAATATTGCAGAAAAGTTTGTAATTAAGATAAATAAAAACGAAATTTCCTCGATAAGAAACTTAACACTGAATAAATAAATAATTAAATATAGAAATATTTTTTAGTTATTTTAATTTGTGTACGATAAACACAAAAAATAACACACATCTGTTACACAATTGAGCAATTTTCCCTTAACAAATCAGCTGTTTAAATAAATGCTAATAAAAATATAAGTAAACAAAATATGTAGAAAACTGAAAATGTAAAATAGCTGAAAATTTTGCGTTTTATTGTTTGCAACTATTATTTACAGACCCAATTTCAAGCGCAGCATCAGCAATATCAGAAATACATAGTAACAACATTCCACGCTCTGACGCACCTTCAAGCAGACACTCGCACCGACATACGATATGTAAATATTTTTGGTTACCGCTGGTGGGTTAACAATTTGTTTATTGTTGAATCCAGTATCTAACTATTTACGCGGCGGTGCATGCAACCACCATTTATTAATGAAAATAGACTTTAAATACCTACAATAAAAGTAAGTAATATACGAGAATGTATGTGTAGCTTCATATATGGTATATGTAAATATACTATGTATGTATTTTGGCAATATTCATAGATACATACAAACATACACACGTAGATACGAGTACATGCTGTGTGTATCATTTCAGCTGTGTCAAGAACTAGTGAAAATGTACCTATTTAAAAAGAAAAAGAAACAAAAGCAAAAAACTAAACAAAATAAATGTGCTGACAAGACTTGATAAGTTTCAGTTTGTTTAGTGACCCCAAAATGAAACGGTTTTTGGATTTTTCAATTTTGATTTTGGTGTATATACTATGTAGATATATGAGTTAAGCACTGCAAAACGCAAAAAAAAAAGATTGCTGTTGTTGTTGTATTTCTTTACCCGTATTTAGATACTTTATAGTTGTAGTTTCTTAATTACCTTTTTTTCGCCCTGTTAGCATATATTTGTTTTTTTATAGAATTTTCAAGGTCATATTTTTTTATGAATTTGCGTAATTAATTGCCTTTTGTCTTTTGTTTTGTTCCTCATTGAAGCTTACAACAATTTTATTATGCTAACGAAATCTATCTACACATACTCGTATGAATCTTAGTATCTTTATATACAGAATGTAGGTAAATGTTGGATATGGTCACAGGCGATTAAATGCATTTTTCTTCCCTTGACATATGTAACTACATCACAGTATATGTAGTATTGCAACAGCAACATTTCCTGCTGTCTACAATATTTTTTAAGATAAGAGTTTAAACTATACATTGTGATTAAGAATTTGGAAACGCTTTATACCAGAGTAATTTTAATGATACTTCATGCCCATTGTCTTACAAAAGATCCACTTTAAAATCATGTGCGATCATCTTCAAGGGTGAAGACGTGAAAAAGTCTAACAGCCCAGAGAAATGTGTATTGATCGCCGTTGCACTTTCATTGTCATTCAATGTTCCTATAGCCTGGAAGTTTAAGCTTACTAACTTTGGGAGGAAATTTTTCTTTTTACAATATTTTCTTACGTTTCTGGTTAACCATAGGCCCTAATCAAAGTATTCCATCGTTTATAGTACTTTATAATGGCTTTCATTTAACTGAATGACTATTATGTCTCTTTTACTTTCGTCCTACATTACTTTCCCACTACTACCTTCAAGGTTTCAATCGAGCTGTTGCAAACAGATTTCGTAGCCGATTTCGTGATAAAATTCAGTTCAGTTCACTTTGCGTATTAAATCTGCACATCCTATAGGATTATACTAAATATGAGATCTATAGAATAAAATCTAGAATTCTTTCAATAAATTTCAGCGAAATATTAGAAAAAACTTCCGCCCCGCCCCGTTCACATTTTCCAAGAGTTCAATGTGAAGCGTCTCGCATTCGAAAAAATGGAAATTAAGTATAAGATCCGATGCGCTGATTGGAACCTAATGCTATCGCCTACATTATTTTAATTTATATTCTTTGAGATATGATGAACCAGCATCTAATTTCAGATTGATATTGAAAATAATACTTTAATTTAACAATGATTAAAAGTTTTTACAGACAAAAATTTCAGGCGTTATTTTTTATCTTAAGAAATTTATATATGTTCTGCATATTATTTATATTAAATTTTATGCAGTAAGGAAAGGACGAAGGAGATAAAAATAAAAACAGCTGCTAAAAGATAAAAATTCCAAACTGTTGGGGCCTTAAGAACGGCATTCGGTCTCCATATAAATCTCTTTTATAATATTTCATGTATTTTTTTTTTTAAATACAAGATTTTCTAGAGTGAGCGATAAAGAATGAATGGGTCTGTAGATCGCTGTGGCGTAGTGGTAGTGCGTTGGACTGCTATACAGAGTGTCCGGGGTTCGAATCTCGGCACAGGCAAAGTCAAAAAGTAGAAACAAATTATTTTTCTACACGGCACCACCTCTTGGCAGGCAAAGGCAAACATACAAGAGTAAAAATTGCTATGAAAAGCTTTTCACTTCGTCGTTCGGATTCGGCATTAAACTGTAGGTCCCTTCCATTCATGTACAAATATAACACGCACAACATGAGTGGATGCGAAAAGCTCGACCTAGGCCATTCATGGGCTGTTGCACCATTAAAAGTAAAGTAAAGTAAAAGGGTCTGTAGTAAATTTCTAAGACATTTCTAGAATTTCGCAAGGAATTGATCGGTAAATCTAGAACACCCTATATATGTACATACATAGTTATAGAATTCGCTTGACCATTTTTGGCATTTTACATGAAAACAATGTGCAAAACATACGAGTAAAAAATTGATCTCTTCATCGTCAGAATTTATAACATTGAACCCAAGCCTGTGAACTCGATACTGATGGATCTAACAACGAATTTAGTCAAATTATTTGGATTTGACGGTAAATCTATATCTGGTTTTAAAATATATCGTTTTAAAACGATTTTGAGTTTGAACCTAAAAGTGACGATAACGGCTAGATATTTATAAAATCCTTCAAAAGAGAAACCAAATTTTTAAGGCCTCAAAACATCTTTAAACATATTTTCAGTTTATGTAGAAGAAAACCATCAGAGATGTTAAAGAGAACTGAATTCTATGACAGACGAACGATCACATTGGAGCAGTTATGTTGAGCACCTACAGTCTCAGAAGCTGAGATTCAAAGAGAGAGAGAAGGAGAAAGGGGGGGGGGGGGGGTGAAAAGAGACAGAGAAAGAGAAAAAGCATCTAAATGTCACAAAAAGGTACAATCATTAACCTATCAAATACCATAGTACAAAATTCTATATGAAAAGTATGTTCTGATTTTTTTATCTGAAAAAAGCCTGAGCAATTCATTCATAATATTTTATTTCCAGTTTGTACAAAGAAAAAATTCTTCACTACCTATTGCCTACTTGTTTTACCATACCAATCTGACACGTTCATTTGTAAAACTGACCACTCACTCTTAGGTCAGAAAGAAGAAGAAGAATAACTCTTTTCATTCAACAAAAAATGTATAAACAACTACAACAACAACAACTGATGGAAATTCTGGTGAAAAAACAGTTATCAACGTCAAACGTTGGTTTCAACCACAAATAACAGTTTAGTGTAGAATAAAAAAAAAGAATAAAATACTATTAATATAACCTCAACGGTTTGTAATTTGTTAAGCTAAGAAAATTTCAACGAAAATTTTGTCTACTGCCCAACAAGCAGAGAATGATGAATAAAACTCAACTAGAAGGAAAAGAAAATAATACCTAATAAAATTACTGCTTTCTTTCTGCTAATATTATATTATGCCAAGGTACATAAGTAGATATTTTTCAATATTCTTAAATATGGTACCTAACTACACCAAAACAGAAGAAATATTCAACGACAAATCTATGAGAATGCAATACAATACGTACACGAGCACACATACATTTAAAAGAGGGTATATAAAAATCATTTAAGCTCATAACCACAGCATGTTAGAATCACTTTAAACCTCTAGTCACTACAAGTACCAGTAGATGCTTGCCACATTCTTATGTTCAAGCACAACCAAGCACGAGTACTATTACGCGAAATCGCAAGATGGGTTCACCACCAAATTCAATCGATCTGACTTCGACTCCAAGTCAGACGACGTTGTTTACGTCTCTCGTCACGACGATCGTTGTGCTATTTTCATAACTGATCTTTCTCTGTTTTTGTTTGTACAATATTTTGCTGGATTGCAATTCGTGTAAATTTTTGTTGTTGTAGGTACGTGTATTTTGTGCTCATTTCGCTAAACGAGGTGTGGTCGCAGTCACTCATATCGTCGCCGTTGTCGACGTCGTTTTGACGTTCATTTGATTAGATGTGATGTTTTGCTCATTGACTTTAAGTACATATTTTTATTAATATTTATTACTAACTTAAATTTCTACACGATTTTTTTTTTTTAAATCTTACGAAAACTTTACACTCTTCCCTTGTATGAACTAAATTTCTACCGTGATCTTTTGTTGATGGTCGCTGTGGTAATGCGTTGGACTGCTACGCAGAGTGTCCGGGGTTCAAAACTCGGCACAGGAAAAATAAAAAAAAAGTAGAAAAAATAATTTTTCTACACGGTACCACCAGCTTGGCAGGCAATGGCAAACATACAAGAGTAAAAATTGCTATGAAAAGCTTTTCACATCGCCGCTCGGATTCGGCATTAAACTGTAGGTCCCTTCTATTCATGTACAAATATAACACGCATAACATAAGTAGATACGAAAAGCTCGGCCTAGGCCCTCCATGGGCTGTTATGCCATTAAAAGTAAAGTAAAGTAAACGTAAAGATCTCTTGTTGATTTCTTGTATATTGAGAAATATAATTTTTAAGCCGTCCGGTTTTTTACACAATTTTAATTTCAATCTTAATGCGTTTGATTTTCTTTTCTGATTTAAATTTTTGTTAAATGCCTTAAGTGCATTTAGTACTTTTGCCTTTAGCCTTGAGTTACCTTGATTTGTTGTTATCTATACGATCTACTTTAATTAAATTTTATTATTATATACAGCATTTTTCTTTGTTGCTTAAGTATCAATTTAATTACTTTGAATAGACAAAATTTTTATTCAAGTTTCAAGTAGTTAGAGAAGAACAAGAATAAATATTACAATATCATTGTTTTTAATTGATCTTTTTTCTGTCAATGTGTGATCATGGAAAGAATATTTTGAATGAATCAAGTATTTGAGCTATTCAATTAAGTTGAATAATAATGATTAATGTGGAGGAAGTTTGATGTCGGTCAATTAAATCTAGGTATAAACTATAAGATTATGCTTAGTTACTTAGCTGATTTGTTCAATTGCACGAGTACTTCTGTTTTGAAATCACAAATCTCTGGTATGTTTAACTCTTTGTATAGGCTAGAAATGTTGTCGTAACTTTTAATTAGACTTAAATAGACCAATGAGTACCATACGGGGTGTTTCGATAGTTTCTCTTAAATCTAACAATCCATTTTGTAATTTTGAGGTGCTTAAGAAAATCATTAATGTTAGCAGATTCGAAGTAAACAGTGTTGGCCAAAACATATCAGTTTTATTTTGATAAAACTAAAACATTTTCAGAGATTGAGGAACTTAATAAGTTTGTTAAAGTTTACTAGGAAAAATCATTTCATTTTCGTCTTAAACTCGACTTTATAGTAGAATTACATCTGAGAAACTTCCGGATTTAAAATACAGGACTACAGTAATTTGTCCATCTGTGAACAAGAAAGATATCTTCGGCAATTATAATGGAATTCAAAAATAACACATTCCTAATATTATCTTCCAAAATCTAATCGAGATCATTTACGAAGGATGATCTCAGAAAGTATAGCTTTGCTCTAGCTAGAGCTGGACATGTACAGTAAAATTGAGCGAGAGTTTATTTGCCGTCCAAGTGTCTACTGTTGTACTGCAGAAGGAGGTATAAGGCTTACCCACCGATGAACTAAGGATATCATCGACTAAATGGTTCCAACCAAGTAACTGTGTGAAATTTCTGCGGTTATATTGGTACAATTTTTTATACTTTGTTGCTTGTCAGGGTGAAATTTGGAACTTTAAATAAGGTTAGGCTTGCTAAGTCAAAATATTTCAAATACCGGCTCTCTGAAAAATTTGTACAAAAAAATGGTCTTTATGTTCAGGAAACATTATTACCGGCAATCGTTGTAGTAGAGATGGATTACTGTAAATAAATGGGATTTTCGATTTACACTTTCAAAACAAAATTTAACTTACTCTTAGTCAGTTACTTTTAATGGCACAACAGCCTATGCCTGTGCCGAGATTTGAACCCCGGACATCTGCGTAGCAGTCCAACGCATTACCACTACGCCACAGCGACCACTCTTAGTCACTTAGAAATAAAAAATTTTGGGCAGAAGAATTTCATAACATGGTCTGAAATTTAATTTTCTGGAAAAAAATTCAGATTTTGGACTTTTCACCGGCTTCTAGCACTTTAACTAATTAAGTGGCAAGGACGGCTACCTCGCTATTCTAAAGCAATCATACATAATACAGCTATATTTCAGTCAATGAATTTTAACTTCTCGTGCATGAAACTTTTCAGGCAATTAAATTAAATATTTTGCAATTATAAGAAACCTACAGTTTTTAGAAAAGAAAATTTACATTATTGATTTCTTCTATCGATAAAACGTTGTACTTGTTCTACTTCATCTTTGAATGGCACAACAGTCCATGGAGGGCCTAGGCAGAGCCTTTCTCGTCCACTCATGTTGTGCGTGTTATATCTGCACAGGAATGGAAGGAGCCTATAGTTTTATGCCGAATACGAACCGAGAAGTGAAAAACTTTTCATAGGCAATTTTTACTCTTGTAGGTTTGCCATTGCCTGCCAAGAGGTGGTGCCGTGTATAAACATTTGTTTTTTTTGTTTGTTTACCACTACCAAACACAACAATAGGTTGGTTGAGCTTAAGAAATATTTTCGGATTCCAGCATAACAAGTTTCTAATATTTTTCTAAAGAAAGCTTTATACACGATACACACATTGCGTGTATCATATTTCATTGTATAAAAAACTATCAAAATTTTATCAAAAATTCCTCGTACCCTCTTCCTCTTACATTCCTCTACATTGTTTCTTCAAGCACAATAATATTTGTTTTTTTTTTTTGTTACTAAGTAATTTACATAAGAATATAAATTAGTTTAGTGAAATATGAAGAAATCACAGTCTAAGTGAAACAAGCAAACAAATGACGCATTTTTAAGTGACCATTGTTTGCAAAACTTCCATCCATGCGGTTTCTTAAAACTTTTCAACTCTTCCACTTTTTAAACTCTTCTTTTATACAAAAACTAAAAAAAAAAAATTAACTTCAACTTTGTTTCTTTCACATTCGGATTCACACTGAAAACAATGGAATTGGTATAATTTTGTAGATCGTATAAACTTAATGATATATTTATTAGGGAAATAAATATTTTAACTAACAATGATTATTGCTGTTTGCAAATGATTTTTATTTTGTATTACCAAAAATAAAACTGGCTACATAAACTACCATAATGTTATAAATGAAAACAACCTAATATACTTATGTGTTATATATGCTGTTAAGATTTAAATATATTGTATACATTTTTCTCTAAGTGTACTAAATATGTAGAGAGATATAAAGATTTTATGGATTTTTGCATTTTTGCAGATTTGTTGTTTTGCGTTGTTTTTAGTGAATTGTTTTTGTTTCATATATATTTTTTTTCTTTTCCTAAAACATTCACCGATGTGTAGCAGGCAAACAAATCTCAAGATACCAAAGTTTTTCGTTCGTTTATTTTGTTTTTTTTATGAGATGCTTTGGAATTTCATTGCAGAAGCAGAAGAAGATTGAAAGTGTTCGCTTGATAAGTGGAACTACGATGCTGAAGCTGGTTGTCGAAATCTTGTGAAAGTGGCTTTTACAAATTAAAAGAGCAAGTTTTTTCCTTCTTTATTTCATTCCATTTTTCAGTTAGATATGAATTTGAAAAATGTAAAATTAAGTTTAAACTGAAACTAAGATATGCATTAAATATATTAATTTATTCACAACGTAGTGATTCTAGTTCAGAGTAGAAATCTTTGGATATCTATGAAATTGTGTTACTATGAGTGTGGCCTCATTCACGTTGCAATATTAATAAATATTTGGTTGAAGATAATTCTTTTATTTAATTTAAGTACTAATTTTTGTAGTTTTACTCCCCATACCTACGAGTACACTTTCTTTTTTTAAGGTATTGTTGACATTGACGTCAACCACGACTTTGGTTTCGTATATGGTTATATACCTATGAAAAAGAATGCACGTTTGGCTATATTCCTATTCTATTATTATTATTATGCAATGCAGTATTTTTTGGAATAAGTTATTGTATAATTGTTAATAACAGAGTTTTGTTTTCGTTTTGTTGCTATTATTGTTTTTAGTTTTCGCTTTAAGTAGTTTCAATATTGTTTTCCATAAATAGTGACAAAGCATTCATTCAATGTTATGTTGTATAATTGAGTTCCGTGCAGGAAATTGAATGTAATTGACGTTGCATTCAGTGGTTAGTTTTATTTTAAAAATCTACGACCAAGGCCACATTGTTCCATGGAACACTTAATTAAATCCTTAATCTGATATTTGATTGTTTTGAAGTTGATCTCTCCTACCGCACTCAAAGAAGATGCGACTTATTTCAACTACTTAAGATATGCCCCATGGAGTTAGTGTTCTCATTTAAATATTTGTTCTTTTAACTGGGGTCGATATTCTGACAGGGCGAAATTCGAAAATCAAAATTCTACTTTTCCAAATTGTACTTTTCAAAATTCTTGCTGCAAAAAATTCTGGTTACATTTTACTGTTTCTCATGATACTGGAAAAAAAATTCTGTTTTTCAAAATTCTGTCTGTCTGTACTATGTGTGATCAATTCGGTCTATAAACAACGAAAACCGTATTGCTAATGTCAGAAAGTGCGCACTTCGTTTCTTATAGACAGAATTTATCATGCGTATTGTTTAAAAAATTTTTTTATTTTTACATTTGGACTTTTTTAAACTGTCAATTGTAGACTTAGAGGTTATAAAGGTTATAATGAAAAATATCGATAAATATTGGAATGCATTTTGTCAAAAACAAACCGGCTTAAGTGGATTGTAAGAATTATTTTGTGGCTAAATTGGCACCATTGCCCTCTATCCTGACGTGAAGTTTTAGCGCCCATAACGCCCAGATGATATTCTTTATTTACCATCTGACCTTCTGGCAAGAATTCCGAGTGTACAACACTTAGATAATTAAGGAAAACAGTCAACATTATCGACCAGAGCGAGACAAATATTTCACCACATCTCGACCGCATTGGGATGCACTGTATCCATCATATGCACGTGTTTTTGATAAAGTCGATTCACAGTAAGGCTTCTGCAACGTTTTCAGCGATTTGCCATACGAAATTCCATTTGCAATACCAACAAAATTTGAGTCAACGAATGGGCTTCATTTATTACAGTTTTTCTTAATTTGAGAACGTTTTTTCCCCTGAGTGTAGTCTCCATGATGGTCGCCATGGCACTGTAGATCCCTTTCATTCATATAAAAATATAACATGTACATCATTAGTGGATGCGCAAAGCTCGGTCTAGGCCCGCCATAGGCTGTTGTGCCAATTAAAGAGGAAGAATAAGTAGTCTCCATGAGTTAATGTGTTATTAACGAAGTAAAACAAAGGAAACGAAATTTTCTTCAAAAAATTCCAAATATTATTCAAAATTTCAAAATGTACTTCGGAAAAATTGTCAAGCTGCTTCAAATCTTCAACAACATTTAATAAAGCCCGAAACATTAAAAGAAAAAATTATGTGAACTGTTTCTAAGATCGTCCAAAATTTTCGTATTTCACTAAATCATATTATACATATAATAAATATTCTATCTCACCAATATTTTAATTCCCCATGTAAACAATTCCGGCAGAAAGTAATTTAAAAATTCTCCCTTGGGAATTGAAAAATATATCATAAATTTTGTTCTCAAAAATTTCTCATATTAGATCATTCTCTCGCCCTCTCAAAGTTTTCTACATATTTCCAGTTTTTGTTGAAGTGTCAAAAAAAAAAAAACACAAACAACAACATACCACTTAGAGAGAAGCAGATAATAGGAATGCAAAAGAACAAGAAGAGAATACAGCAACACACAAAAAAGCGCAAACTATTGACGGCAGAGGTAGTGAAACTAAAACTTTTTGCTATAACTTGCTGTAAGAACAAGAAGAAGAAGAAGAAAGAAACTAAATGGGAGAACGAAAAGAAATTCAGATAATACATACATACATACATACTGAAGTACATAAGAAATAGCTATGTAGAAAAAAAATATAAGAAAATAATAGCAAACGAAAACTTTAAGATTTAAGTACAATAACAACAAAAATATGGGAGAAGAAGTTCAGCATACATACGAGTAAAGACGTGCAAACTTCCAGTGGCTTAACTTGAGCGGCCAAGAATTTATGATAGTAATTGTGTGTAATTTTACAAACACACTCACAACTGAGAATGTTAATGTATGCATTTGTGTAGCAAGCAATGGTCCCTTACAAAGAACAAGAATAAAAGTATAAAGAAAATTTTACAAGAATCATGGCCAGAACTTCTATTCATCGCACTAGACAAACGCTGTTATTTCAGATCTTTGACCTTCCGTAGCGACGGAGAAAAGACGGCTACCAACGATGTCGACGGTCGATGATGACGTTGAGCGACGCAGCATAAGTGAGTGTAACCACATATGTATAGTACATATGTAGGTACTGGCAAATATTTATTGTCTGTGATGATCATTACACTGGGTGAAGCTATTTATTAAAAATTTAAAAAGTGGTAATAGCTGCACCGAATACGTCAGCACAATTGAACACATAGAATTGTGATGAAATATGTATACTCGTATATATAAGTATTGTATCTACAACCTCAAATTTGGCAAATGTTTATGTAAAGAAAAAAATTGTAAATGTAATTACTTTTCCAAAGTATTTATTAACAAATCAACAATGCTCTTCACCAAAACAAAATACATGGCTTTTTATTGTTGTTTTTTTAAAATGAATATCTCGACTTTGGTTCTATTTGTCCAAAATTATGATGATGTGTTAAAGATTAACTCTTACACACACACACGCAATCAAACACGCATTCAATATAAGTCAAGTGAGCAAAAAGTCAGGTGCATAGTAAATATCTTATTGATATCTACTTGCAATCTTTATGCGTAGTTATGCGTACGTACTTTTATTACTCTGCATATGTATGTAATTAAAGTTCAAGTAAAAGACTCACCGAAAAATGTTGAAAATTAAAAATAGGAAGTTCTTCAATTGCTCGTGTGTGTGTTTGTTTATTCTATTATCGTTTTCTTAAAATCGTACAATAATTTCGCTGCTATTTAATTGTTAGATGCTACTGGATGTGATTAGATGTTGGCGATATTGTTGTCAATGGTGATGCTGTTTCTATTGTTAAAATATTCCAAAATTGTACTGCATACACTTCAAATTAAGAAATATATATGTATGTATGTGTGTATGTATGAAGCTATGAATATATGTGCATATGTATAGATACAAACACAATTCGCATTTATTAGCCACAACTATTTTATGTTTCTTTCGCGCATTCGCTGTATACTTTTTCTAATTAGAATTTTGTTATATTTTTATAATCGTATGCTTGAAGCATTAACACAATTTTACTGAAGCCATCATCACTATTTCTTTTATAACTTTATTATTATTTATTACTATTTTTCTTTTTGTACACTCTCAACATTTTATCCAAACTATTATTTATTATTTTATTATTATTACATCGAGTTATAAATATTTAAACACACCGCGCCGAGCGCAGTATCTACTGTGCGCTAACTCTCTCAGAGGACTGAACTTGGCCTCTGACGCCATCTTAGTCGGAAAGACTTGAATTGAAAATTTTATTTATTGGAATTTGTTATTGGAATGAAAATTGTTGTTGTTGCTGGTTAATTCAACCAATTCCAGTTTACAAATCGTGTTTAAGCCACTCTCAGGTGCGAATGTATGTGATTGTTCAGAGTACTGAAATAAAGAGTTGCAGTTGGCAATGCTTTTTTCGTGAAGATATTCTCCATGAAGAAACAACGCATAAATCTATAATTATATTTTAAGTATAAGATATTTTTAATTCTGATATCAACTATCGAACGTAAAAGTTAATGTTTTTCAGTAGTTTGATTACTTTATACACATAGTATACTATATACTTCTTTCAAGAAGTAGAAATGTGGGCAGAAGTTCAAAGTTCGAATGTAAGCTATTGCCCATATTTTACATTTTTTTGTCAAATCTATGAATTCTTTTAATTTATAAAATACTTAGTATATATTATCGGTTCAAATTCAACCATAAACAAAATATTACTTTTTATTTAAGAATTTTTCAAATATTATCCAATTCAAAACTGTATTTTTAACCAAAATTAATTGATACTTAATGTTATGGCAATTAACTTAAACTTGAATTTCACATTTAAAAGCCAGTTTTTTAAATAATTACAAGCATGTTCGTTAAACTTTAAATTTTACCGCATAACTTTAGATTAAAATAAAGCTGGCAATATTTATGGTACATCAAAATACAATTTAAAACTAGGAAAACTAATCTTCTGTTTTGACTTCCAATTGGAGGTTAACTTACTATTTCCAAGACTGCACTTTATTCTCTTTCCTCTCTCTTTTGAAGTTTTTCTCAAACACTCCAATTGGAAGTGAGTGCAGGTAAATCTGGATGCCATCACGGCTTAAATATTCAAATATTCCAGTTTCAGTTTTCGCTGAACGGTGTTTGTGTTCGGAAGGAAAATCGGATCGTTTGCTTAAACGCGAATAGTTTGTTCTATATATTTTTGTTTTTGTTTTTGTTTTACTGTTGTATTTCTCATTAATTCTAATTGTGATAGTGAGCGCCGCTGCTTACTAACACCTGCAAAAGAAAAAGTGAGTGTAACTACTCGTGTGTGCGTCTAGGGTGAGCATTTCTTCTTTTTTTTTTTGTTTTCGGCATTTGTGTGAATGTGTGTGTACATTTGTGCATATACAAAAGAAATAACGAAAATTGTAAACAACACAAAAATCGCATAAATTGTGTGTGTGACGTCACGACAACTTGATATGAAAATGATCGGAAGCGATTACGTTTTGGAAGCGCATAATATTTTTCATACCACTGAGGTAAGTGTAAAAAAGAATGAAAAAAGTAATAAACAAAAAATAGTTCTTAAAACTAACAGAAAAAAAATAAGAATTAATATCAAAGAAATTACATATGGTATAAAACTAAATACGAAGTTCGTTGTTTAAATCTTTTGTTTGACATTTAAAATTTATATTCAAAAGGTTGATGGCGGTGGCTGCTTCAATGGTGGTGGCAGCTCTGCGTTAGTACTGAAAGGTGTTAATCTTACTGTGCATAGTGGTGAGGTAATGGCAATTTTGGGTTCCAAGGGTAAGCTAAATTGAATTGCAGAAATGCAAACATTTTGTTTAACGTTTTATCTCTACGCTAACAGGCAGCGGCAAACGCGCTCTACTCGATGTTATCTCACGTCGTGCAGATGGTGCTACACGTGGTCAAGTATTGCTCAATGGTTCACCACTGACCAAGGCATTGTTTCAGCAACGTTGCGGTTACGTGACACAATCGTGCACATTCATACCGGGACTGACTGTGGCGCAGACATTGCATTACACACCCACTATAGTAACTATAAGCAGTACCTATAGATATCATTTTATGCATTTTATTCAATTTCATATTTGCTTACAGCTTTCAGGTTATTTGAAAAGCTCAAAAGTGCGCCAGGTACTTGCTGATTTGGCTTTATCACAAGTTGCTCACAAGCGAATAGAATATTTGAATATCAGTGAAGCGCGCCGCTTGGCTATTGGTGTCCAACTAGTGAGAGACCCGGGTTCGTGCTAATTTTACTTCTTCTTTGTTAAATTGTAAATTCTTAACTTTTATTGCAGTTATGCTGCTGCTTGATGAGCCCACACATGGCCTAGATCCACTAAGCGCTTATCTGCTCATCTCTATACTCTCGAATACTGCCAAGAAAACGGGCTGCGGAATATTGCTTTCACTGGAGAAACCCCGCTCCGATGTTTTTCCATTCTTAGATCGTGCTTTGTTCCTCTGCTTGGGCGGTGTAGTCTACTCGGGTGGTACTCGTGCTATGCTCGAATATTTTCACACCATTGGCTTTCCATGCCCACAACTTGAAAATCCATTGATGTACTATTTGTGTTTATCTACAGTGGATCGCAGGTATGATTTAATATATTTGTAGATAATAGATCATAAGGTTACTAAAGTCATTTCTTATATTATTTTACAGAAGTCGCGATCGTTTCTTAGAATCGAGTCAACAAATTGAGGCATTAGTTGAAAGATTTTCACGTGAAACACCGATGTCCGATGCACCCCTCAATAACATGGGCTCAGGGAAGGTGCCATTGGCATATGGCAAGCCAGGAGAGCTCAAAGTTTGGATAATGCTTTATTTGTAAGTGGTTGCGAAGGTTTCTAGTTAGTATAAATTTTCAGTAACCTTGGGTAATTTCAGAAAACTACTTGCTTCCACATTTTCTTGTGGTATGGCAGGCATGAAGTCACTGTTCCTACGTTTACTTCTGCTACCAATTACCATGAGTCTTATGTGGTTATTCTATACCAATATTGGGGTAAATTTTAAAAGGCATGCAAAAATATACCTAAGAAGCTGTTATTAAACTTTATAACTTTTAGGATGATGCACATGGATTCTTCAGTAGAAATGGCATGATTTTGAATATACTGGGATTATCTTATGGCTGTGGTATTTTAACCACAATATGCCTATGTAAATTAAGTTTAAATTAATCCATATACATACAATACTACATATTTTATGGAATCTCTTCCATTTTCTAGTTCCCATATGGCGCAAGCGTTTCTCGCAAGATACTCCCGAAGGTTTGTACTCGGGTGCTACACTTTTGATTGCCTACAATTCGGTATCGATACCGTTTTCTTTGATTTCGGCGGTTGTCGCCAGTTGCGTAATTTACCCGTATGCAAAATTTCCTTTAAAATAATTTTATTTCCTTTTTAAACTAAATTATATTAATAATTTCAGCTTACTTTTGGATCCCAAATTTCCCAATGGCACGGTATTTTCTTATCTATTAGTAGCCTTATGGTCGAGTTATGTGCTCGCCGAACAATTGACAATTGCATTCCTGCTAGTAGTGAAAGTACCATTTAATGCAGCAATTGCTGTCTCCTACATTTTGGTTATAAGTTTAGCGCTAGCAAGTGGCACAGTGCGGTAAGCATTAATTAAATTAGAGATCAAACTAAGTGCTTAACTTTAACTTTGATATAATGCTTTGCCTTAGGTCATTCAAAGGCTTGCAACCCTGGCTGCAGGATAACACCAAAGGCACGCACACTCGTTATGCTTCATCGTTGCTGCACAGTATTGCATTTCAATCACGCAAAATGAATTGCACTTCAACCGCTTCAGTGATTTGCCCTAAGCCTGCTGACTTTTTGCACGAACGTTTGGGTTTAGCTGATCCGGATGTATGTTATTCATCCATTCATATTGAAATTGAACTTAATATTTTTGTTTTATATTGTAGGAGACAATCGATGTTGCTGCTTCTTGCGCTTTCGCCGTGGGATTAGCCGCCTTCAATATGCTTTTGTATTTATTCCCAATGCCTAGATGCGTTCGCCAGAAGTTTAAAGACTGAACTTAATTTGTTTATAATTAAAAAAAAAAAAGCTTCTAAGGCGATATTTTAATTTAATTTTTTTTAATTCAGCATTAAATGTTTAAAAAAGCAATATCTATTAAATAAATAAATATATTTTTAATTAAGAATTTTTCGATTTGATTTTTCGGTTTGTTTTTGAATTGCATATTTATCAGTGCAAACAGTTTAGTCATCGAATTATGCTTAAAATCTACCAAATTTAACGTATTCTCAGTTAGCTAAATAGGAAAATATTCTCCTTTTCCCTTTGCAAGGGACATGTTTGTTAATGAAACAAACAATTTTTGAAGCATACTTTGGGGCTACCTAATAAATACACACTTTATTATACAGACTCTATTGAAGGTTGTTGTTGCTACTGAACAATGTTCAACATTCACAATATGTGTGCAAGAGTTGTAATTTTAAATATCATATTTCTCGTATTCGTTTTGCCTTTTTCTTGTTCAATTCGGAAGTTTTTTGTGGCTGATCGTACATTTTGCTATTATGAAAAGCGAACGGGACGAACATATTTGTTCCAATATTTCCACGAAATCTGAGAAGAGATATCCAGTTTCCATTGTGAATGGAACAAAAAGTAAGAAGAAGAGAGAACAAAAGTTTGAATTTAAAAAAAAATAACAAATAAATTATGAAATGCTGTGACAAAAACAGTTTCATTCAATATTTTATTGGTAATTTGAACGCAATATATTGAATTATAAAACAGTTTTACAAAAAAAATTATAACATTGCCTTGTTAAACAAATAATACATCCAATCCGCTAAATCATTAGTTGAAACGTTATCGCGAAAAATGTTAGGAAATCATCGCGAAACATCTGGTAAGCGACAGCGGTTTCCATTGTCGCTTATAACGGTTTTTGCGGCGGTTTCTTTTGACGCTTACAACGTGTTTTGCAATAACGCTTCAGTTATAGGGCTTGATTTGCGATAGTGAAAGTTAATACAAAAAGGTGAGTGTAATTTTGGCTGCAGAACGAGAAGAGGGAGAAGAATTGCCAAATCTACGTACACAAGGCGAATTATCACATGTGATGCCCACTTGATCTTCGGAATATCGAGTAACTCTAAGATTCTGACATTCACATTTTCTTTTGCACATATGTAAGTGCGAAGAAAAGAGGCGGAAGCGCACTTCAGAATATCTAAAATTGTTTACGACGTCAAGTGCGATCTGCCGCGTTTTGCATAATCGATATACAGGTTTTATTTAAAACTCGATCGGTCACAAGGATTAAAAAAGAAAATATATTTATATATATAGTCCTCGCAAAAACACAAAAATAAGGTAAATGTCTATTTAAAGACAACAATTTTATAAAAAACCAAAATTGGGTCTTTCTTAAGTCATAGGCAAACCTAATAATAAGAACTAAATACTTTGAAAAATTCTCAGAAAAACAGTGAATCACTGGCAATTTTAAATATTTAACTTTTTTCGTTTAGAATGTCCTAGCACCTAGCACAATAAACATAATTTTTAAGTTAACTTTTATTTAATATACTTTAAATTTTATTTACAGCAAAAACTTAATTATAAATGTTGTAGTTTTCTTTTCTTTTATTTATATTTATAAGTATGTATGTATGTAAAATTGCAATATCGAACTTAACTAGGTACTAAAATGCGTAGAAAATTTTCAATTTAAAATATAAAAATCGTTTACTTTTAATGTTTTTTTGAAAAAATACCAAAAATGTTTTAAACACATACAGAATTTATTGTAACTTAAAAAGAAAATGTTTAATAATTGTCTACCGACTAAGAACATTTAATTTTTTTATTCTTTTTTATTTTCTTTTATTTTAAAAATAACTAGAGACACGCGTTTGTGTGTGTATGTGTGATAATGCTGAGATATCAATAATGATTTAATATAAAAAAAATAAAATTTTAACTATTTTTTGTTAATATTTTATACGGAAGTTTTATTGAATTGAGATTTTATTGTTTATCTCTGGCACCTAAGTAGTTCAAGAAACAAGGGGAGGGGAAAATGTAGTAAGTATGGTATAAGTGTGATGAAAAGTGTTGAAAATATAAATCGTATACAGTTGAAGAAATTTCTTGTTGAATTGAATTCCTTGATAAACTATGAGATTTACTGCATATGAGCATGAGATTACGCTACAGGTCAATTGAGTAAAGAGTTTTTTCTTACAATGTAAGAGATTGAGGTTTTTATTGAACGTAAGTAAATAGTATTGTTTTATTGTTATAATGTGATAAAATTTTGTATGAGAAATTAATGAATTTGTGATAATTGAGTATCGTATCCTACACTGAATGAGACACCACCTTGTAAATATATTTTTAGCGCTGATTTACATTTTAAAAGGCAGTGTGGAAAACGAAACGGGAAATTTATATTTTATTCTATTGGGAATACTTTCAACAATTCGAATTTAAAAGAATTATGGCCTTGCTAGATCTACAAAACTACTTTTAAAACAAGTTTTGGGATACTCAAATATTTATTATAGTGTCTTACGATATTTATTCAAAAGGTGAATATTACTACGCTTTGAGTATATTTCTGGCTGATGTCCGTTTCATGTTGCTCTTCAATTGAACTGACGTATAACATCACGCTAACGCACCCTCTCTCTTCTTCTCTCTCTCCCTATCTCTCTTAAACTCAATAGAAGTTCAAAAGTAAAGAAATTGAAAATTTAAATATGTAAGTACGTGAATGTATATATGTATGCATGTGGATAATGAAATAAATTATAGAATTATCTCATTTACGTTCTCTTCTTTTTAAAAAAAAAAGTTTAATAGAACTCATTTCACTTTGTCGACTTTGGGAAATAAGAATTGTTGAAAGAATGAATTAAGGAATGATAACACCACTTTACTCAAGTTCGCACTGACAATCGCAATGAAATCCAGTACTAGTATTCGTAAAAATTAAGTGACCCAGCTTTATTGATTTTTATTAGGAAGTAGCAATCAAATTTATTCTAGAACTGATTTCGCAATTGAAATGGAAGTAGAGCAATGTAGCATTAATTTTGTCTCGATTGAAACTAAACTTCCTTTGGATTGCAAATAATAATAAAAAAGTATTCAAAGCTTTACCCAGTGAAATGAATAACCTCATTAAAGTCATGTTTTTAGGGGTATTCAAATTTGAATAGAGAAATAATTGAAAAATGAAGGAGCATAAATAATGATTACTAAGTAAATATGTATATCTGAATTGTATGAGGTTAGTATTTATGTGTGGGTTTGTTTTGAGTGTATATGTATATTGTATATGTGTGTGTGTGTGTGTGTTGTATTCCCAAAGATCCTTCTCAGTTCTTGCGCGTCTTAGCGAATTCAGCAATTTCATATTCTGGATACTCTTGCGGTGTCTCGCTCAATGTATCCGTATCGTAGTAAGCATAATCGTAGCTGGTATCTTCGTCAGCATGTGGTGGACGTTTTGATGTAGATTTCTTGGAAGATTTCTTGCCCTTGCTTTTCTTGCCCGTCGATTTATTACTAGATTTAGCTGCAGCTGCTGCTGCTGGCGGTGCATATGTTGTAGTCTTTAGTGTTGTTGTGATGGTAGGATAAGTAAAGGGGCGTTTAGTTGTTGTGAAGGCGGTGCTCGTTACTGCCAGAGCAGAAGGCGTTTGATAAGGTCTGCTGGTTGTGATTGTAGTTGAAGAGTATATTGGGTACGTATAGAGCGTAGTGCTTGGTGTGCTAGTGCTAAACGCTGTTGTTGTAGTAGTAGATGTGAGCGCTGCTTTCGGACTAGATGAAGTCTCTAGATTTGGACTATATTGCGAGTTATATTGTTGTGATGTTTTCTCTGCTTTGAAGATATCAGCGCGCAACTTATTTATGCTAGCAGCCCCAAAATTCAAGGAGTGTGCGGTTTTGAATAACTCTTCCTCATCGCTCAAGTCAACAGGTATCGCGTGCTGTTGCTGCTCTTGTTGTTTCTGGAAAGCGCTTTGCTGCTGCGTTTTCAGATGCGTTTGTGGGTTTTGAATGTTGTAGTTGGATGCGATGTTGTGCGCTGGTCTCCTGCTACTGGTAGTGGTGGTTGTATAAGGGGCAGTGGTGGTAGATGAAACACGCTGTGTATTTAAGCGATTTTTGGGAAAATCAACTTCATACAATTCTGGATGATACTGCCCATCATCTTCGTCGACATTGTAGTAAGGATTGGCGGTGGTGGGTGTATTTGTGGTGGTACCGTAAGCAGATTTCTGTGGCTTGTTGACCGCAGCAGGTTTCACTGTTTGTTGTGTTTGATAGTTGTAGTAATTTTCGTAAGGTTTCTTATAAGTGGTTGGCTTGAAGGTCGTGGGCACATATTGATCTTTCGGCACAAGCGTTGAGAATTTCTTAACTACCGTGGTTGTTGTGGGCGAATAAAATTCACCGCTACGTTGTGTGGTGGCTTTGTAATTAATGCTGCCACGGCTAGTGAAACCGCGTGGTCGCAGTTCAGGACTAATTGTAGTCTTCACTTTATCCTTGGCCGCACTGTTGACGCTGGCAGTGGCGCCATTACCTCGTTGTATTTGTTTCGGTTGTGCATGTGTGGGGGCGCTGAAAGGCGCAGGATTCTGATTATTTACCCGCGTTTTTTGCGGATGTGGCTTTTGCTCTTGTGGCTGCTGTTGCTGTCCACCGCGAATGCGATAAAATTGTGGCTCAATATTTTTTTGTGTCGCCGCTGGCGCACGAAATACTTGAGACGGCTGGAAAGGTTGTGGCTGTGTCTCTTGGGGTGACGACTTCGCTTTAGCAAATTCAGTGAATTCATTGTGATTGACAAATGTCGAGTTTTGTGGTCCCAGCAGCTTTTGCTGCGTGCGCTCAAGCTTTTGTGATTTCCGCGCTGAGATCGTTGGCTTGTTGTAGCTCTTAGTCGCAGTGAAATGCTGATTTTGATCCGTGGTATATGCGCTTGTCTTAGTATTCACTCGCTTAACTTCGGTGTACTTGGGCGTGGTGGTTTTCACACGGTAAATACTGTTGCCTGGATTGTAAGTGGTTGGCACTATTTTCTCATGTGTTTGATAGTCGCCCACCACTCCCGCTGCCGTCGCCGCTGCACCAAAGCTAAATCTATTCGCATTACTGTAACTGGTACGTGTTGGCGCCGCTGCTGCGTGCGTTGTTGAGGCTGTAGTCGTTGAGGCTTGTGTTGTTGACTTGTATTGATTGTAGTCAAAGAAATCAGTATTGTAAGAGGCGTGCAGCGTTACTTTCTTTATAAGTTTTGGCTGCGAAGTTGTGCTAGTCGATGTTGTTGTTGTGGTGCTAGCTGCCCCGGTCTGTGTAGGGCGTTTGGGGCGCGTCGGATGACCACCACGCACTTTACTACTCGTAGTTGAAGCTTCGGTGGACTTTTTGTTAAAGTCCGTAAAATCATTGAACCTCGTCTTTGCCGCTGGATGATCAATAAAATCATCTTCACGTCCTCCATTACGATTGGCAAAGAAATGGGAACTATGTGATCCTTTGAAGATGTCATCAGCATCTTCTGAAATAGCAAGTACCAACTTTTTAATAAAATCTTTCAAAGTAAAGCAGAAAATATACCAACTTACGCTTCGATTCATCATTGTAACGCTCTGTGGTTGACGTTGTTGTGCTGGTAGTTGGTGTATAATAATTCACAATCGGTCTCTTTACCACATCTACCAGTTTCTTTTGCTGCTGGTGCTGTTGTTGACTATGTTGCTGATTATTTGCATTTACATTCCCATAAATGTTGTATGAATTGCGCGTCTTCGAGTAGTTTGGTGGTTGATCGGGCCGTGACTTTTGATCAATGCGTGTTTCTTTGGAACGTCTTATATCAGCTTGCGAAAATGAAATAGAAGTGAATGAAAAATTTATGCATAATTATTTTGATTATACTTTTTTTCAGTTCATGCAATCAGTCTATTGTATTTTTCATTGTTTGTGGCGTCAAAAAGTTTCACTTACCACTTTCGGCGCGCTGCAAATGGAATGTTGCCTCCTCTTCTTCGGCCAACGGCGCACGTTTACTCTCGAACCCTGACCCAATGCGATATAAATCAAAATTATCGCTACCATAATACAATACCGATTGCTCACAATCAACATCACCCCAATCGGCACAAATTTGCGCTTCCTGATCGAAAGCGGTGCCATTCGGACAAAGGAATCGAAAGTCTTGAACCTATTAAAACAATATGAAAGAAATATTGTAGATATTAATGGGTGAAATGAATATATGCAAGTGCAAAGCTTAAATATGTTAACGATCATGTTTGATATAAATATGTATGTATTACTGAATGTGGTGAATCAATCTAAGACCCATTGAGTTGTTTGTTAAGTCATCACCTCGGTGGGAAAAGCTTGCCATCAATTAGATCAGATTTACATTTTATTGCATTCCGATTGGAATATGAGAGGTATTCTTTTTTCTTTTTTTTTTTTAATGGCACTAGACCGCGTTTTTAGCATGAGATATATTAATTATTATTATTCAATAAAATAAATAAATAAACACTCCAGTTCTTTACCCCATTTTGAACAGGCACCAAAAGCACTGATACAATTTGAAAATTTTTGAATTATAGGTTGCATACGTCTTCAGTATGATATGTCACCAGTCACATTTCATCATTCTAAATAAAGGGTGATTTTTTTACTACTTGGTTTTTGACGTTTATATTTCTGACAGTTCACGCGTAATTGTTGACATGTGCCAAAGTAAAAAATGCTCAATTTGATTTGCCATATCATCATGTCGAGACGTACGCCTGGACAACGTTTATAAATTATTGAATTTTATTATCAAAATTTGAGCTCTGTGCAAAATGTGTTTCGCAAGCTACGTCCATTCAGCGACGATTCTCATATATAAAAATATACTGTTTGGAAAAGTAGTGCCGCATACGTTAACTATTCAACAAAAACTCTATCGACAACGGATTTCTCAGTGCAATTTGGAACGTTTTAAGCAGAACACAACGGATTTTAAGCGTCGTTTCATAACTGTGGATGAGACAGCAACCTTTACAGTAGATTGAAGCTGGATGTTCAGCGCCAAAGCAGACAAAGCTCGAACAAAGCAAAAAAGGTTATGGCTACTTATTGCTGGGATGCAAAACGAATTTTGTTGATTGATTATTTTGAGAATAAACTGGATGCATTAAATCGCGAAAAAAGACCCGGTTTAAAAAAGAAAAAAATGCAGATTTGGCTCCCAGTGACGAATACTACCTGTTCCGGAACCTGTAGCAGTTCCTTCGTGGAAAGCGTTTTTCGTCGAATGAAGAAGCTATAGCAGCCGTAGAAGCATATTTTGCAGACCCTCCGGAATCGTACTTTAATGATGGGATAGATTTATTGGAGGAGCGCGGGACCAAGTGTATTGAACTGTTAGGTGGTTATACTGAATAAAAACCAAAACTCAAACCAAAATTACTGTGTTTTCATATTTAGGGTAGAAACTTTTCAAGTAACCGCTATTTTCTCTCTATTTTCCAACACTATTTTTCAGTATCCTTCCTTCTTATTTCAATTCTTTCTTGCTTTCTTCCTCAATTCCTACTCTTTCTAACTTTCTTCTTTCTTTATTCTTTTTGAATATCTCAATCCGTTCGGTTATTTCCATTTTTGTAATTTTCCTATATTTTCTCCTTTTCCTTATTAAATAATTTTGTTAATATTATGGTAAACCGATTTTCCAGTGTTTACTGTTAAAAAATTCACCTCGGAATTATACATTAAATATATTGACCAATAAGTTCCTCAGGGGTTTTTGCTAGTGATTGTACTGTGAGCCGGAGAATCTGTATCACGTTAAGTTAAGCTCGTATAAAGGGTGGCCCATCTAACATTTGGAATTTGCACTACTGGTTATTTTGAGGTTGGCAACTCTAATGTAATTCGTATTATGACGGAAAATTAATTTTATATTTGTGATTATTGAAATGGGTCGATATATGCTTGAAAAACATTGGGAAATACTAAAAATGTACTTGCAAAATGGTGAATCCTCTACCGACATTGTAAGAAAATTAAGTTGAAAATTCGGTAGAAGAGAAGCGCCTTCCAGGTAATTTATGGATCAATTTGTGAAACGTGTGCGTGAAACTGGAACTTTTTTGGATAAAACAACACATTCTCGTACTCCTCCTCAGAGGAAGCAAGAATCGTTAAGGTGAATGATGTTGTGCGCTACTGCACACTGATAACTGATTACATGTGACCTATTTTAAAAGATATGGATTTAGACAACATTTATTTCCAATAGGATACGCGCCATGTCACACAAGCCGTGCAACAATCTATCTTTTGCGTGGGAAGTTTGAAAATCTTGTTAGCCGTTTTAGTGATATTCATTGACCACCAGGTGACCCAGGTGTCAGTTGCGATTTGACTCCGTTGGACTACTTAATATTTGTGGGGAGCCTTAACGGCTCCCTGTTGGGATAAGTATTCCAGCAACGTTTCAGGCTCTGAAGGACGAAGTTGGTGTAGCCATCGGTCAAGTACAGCTCCATACAGCCGAATATGTACTGAAAAATTGGATTGATTGTATGGGCTACTGCAACGCCAGCCGAAGAAGTCAATTGAATGAAATAGTGTTCCACAATTTACCTGAGGGATTGTAATTTCGAGTAATAAAAACCATACTAAAAAAAATTATTCATTTCTCATTTCCACCACAGTGAAGTTCGAAATTATAACTGGTCCACCCTGTATATACTCTTATGTATACCATTTTTCATGGCGTACCATATTACTAAAGTTATTTTGCCAATGCGCAATAAATTGAATTCAATTGTAATTGCTCATTGAGCTACAATATTAAAAATAAGTAATAATAAAGCTGACGCAGAAGAGTAGCAAGAAATAAAATTAAATTAACTACACATACCATAATTAAGAATTGCAGTGAATGAACTTTGGTATTTCGCATATCATTATGCCACAAAATGTTACATGAATTATACGTGACATAAAAAGAACCAATAACCGCAAACGGTAGAACTGTTTGCCAATAACTGCAATAGAACATCGTTGATGTAAAGAAAAACAATAGCAGCAACATCAGCATACAAAGAACGAAGCATAAAGCGCCACAGCAAATAGAGTCACTAAATTCAATTCTAAAGTAACTAAATTCATTATTAACTACATATTACATAAACTATAAACTATGGTACTTATATGCAAATTGCAATAACTTGCGCAGCCAACGATTGAACACATACGAACTTCAAGAGCTACTTCTGCGCTGCGTTTGCTTGGGAAACAGGTTGCCTGCCTGCCTGCCACCAATGGCGGCTATAAAAGCAATTCTGCTATTATATAATTTTTTTCTATTACTACAACATTTTAATGTTTTTCTTTAAGTTTTGAATAAATAAAAAAGGTAATCGAAATTTTCAATGGTGTTCAATTTCTCAAAACCAATATGTACATTGAAAGTGAAAAAGTCAAGTAAACTTAAAGGTCACTCTAAGCCGCCATCCAAGCCGTACCAAGCTTGTTAAATAAAGCAGAAAGCAATTCGATTCACGCAAATGTTTGTACTATTCGAGTAGTTTGCTGCATGCATTCAACACATTATTGTACTCGTACATGCTAGTAGTATAAAATTGGCTGAAGACGTTTTCAAGTCACGAAATGTGGAAGACAGCAACAATGATAAAAAAATACAAGCCATTTATATAGTTTTTATTATTGTCGTCTAATATTGTCGTCTCTAGTGTCTAAGATACTTTGCCATTTACATTACATATGTACATATATGTAACAACAAAATGGAGAGGTGAAAAAATATGAAAAAAACACAAATAGAAAATCGAATTCTTCCGTTTGATGTAGACTGGTGCACGTCGCGCGACATTCAACATTTTGCAGTTCGCATTCGTTTTGCATTGCGGCGGTGCTTTTTATTGCTAGCCAATGTATCAGTTGATACAATAACAATAATAACAACAACAGCTAATACAAATGCATCTGTGCGTTCACCATCATCAGCGTCTGCACTTTAGCATTTTCATTTCGAGGTGTTCGATTTCGAATTCATTCATACTAACTATAAGTACATACCATATATCTCACACTTTGATATATTGCAGTTTTATGCTTACAATTCGATTAGTTTTGTTTTTCTTTAACTTGGTCAGTTAATATCTTGTGCTACCGTTAAATATATCACAGGCACACACACACACACACACATATATACACACTCACACTTACCCCAACTCCTGCCACTTTAACGCACACATGAAACATTTGGCATTGAGTTTCAGCATCTGCATAGTAGCCACCGAGTATTTTGTCATGGCATGTGAATTGAGTTTGTGGCATATTTTGTAGACTATAAGTTGGCCATGGTTTACGATAGAAATGCTGTTGCTGTTGTCCTAGAATGCTCGTGGTGCTGGCTATTAAAAGTGTTGCTGTAATAAACAGAAAGAAGACCAACTAATAAATATGTATGGTATGTGTTATATTTAATAAATGTTTTCAATGTATTATGTATTTAAGTAACCAGAATTATTTATGTTTTGTTACTCAAGTGAAGATAATATTTATGTATTACCATAAACAAATAATTGCTGTTTCGCAGAGTTGTAATATTTATTTTTTTTACAATCGCTAAATCTTTTGTTTTTGAAAAATGAACATTATTACATTTTTAATATTTTGATTTTTGAGGCACTGAACAATATTTATATCAGATTTATGTCAATTGTAAGTATTTAGTTATAAAAGAGCATACAAGAAGTGAGTATTTGCTGAGTCTGCATATGAATTTTAATATTGAAATTATGAAGCTATTCAAAATTATGTGCATATTCACAGAAATGAAATAAAATTTGAAATGTAAATACAAATTAGATCGAAGTACCAGGTATACAAGTATGAAATAAGTAATGACATCTCTGTGTCGCCAGGTAAAACTATACGCTCTATCAAAACAAATCATTGGCGTCATTTCTTCGCATTTAGTTCGGTCAACAATATCCAGTTCATAAACAATCAAATTTCATACAACTACATATCTTTTTTCGCTCGTAACAATGTCGAATTTTGTGCCTACAAACTACGATATGCGGACATCATTGGTTTTCTGTTTCCAATTGAAGAAATCTGCTTTGGAATCTCATCGAATACCTGTGGAAGCTTACGGCCAGCACGCTCTAGGCAAAACACAGTGCAACGAGTGGTTCAATAAATTTAAAAGTGGCGATTTTGATGTGAGAAACGAAGAACGTGGAATACCACCGAAAAAGTTTGAAGATGCCGAATTGCAAGCTTTACTCGATGAGGATGACAGTCAAATGCGAGAACAACTTGTAAAACAATTAAATGTGACCCAACAATGCATTTCTCAACGTTTAAAAGCCTTGGGATATATTTTGAAGGTGGGAAGATGGTAAGATGGGTGCCGCATGAATTAATTGGCTGAAAGACTGAAAGACAGCAAGAAAATCGAAAAACCACCTGTGAAATTTTGCTTGCCAGGTACAAAAGAAAGTCACATCTTCATCGAATTGTTACTGGCGATGAAAAATGAATTTATTTCGAGAATCCGAAACGTATGTTAAGCCCGGTACACTAGCCAAATCGACAGCAAAGCCAAATCGCTTCGGAAAGAAGCGAAAGAAGACAATGCTCTGTGTTTTGTGGGATCAGCGAGTTATTATCTGGTTTGACGTTCTGAAACCAGGTGAAACAGGCACTGGTCAACGCTACCAACAAAAACGACTAGAAAATCAAAAATCGGGAATTCGGGAATTGGTCGATTCAACCAGCTGGGAAGCCCTCCTCCATGCGGGTTATTCGCTAGACTTGGCTCCATCTGACTACCACTTATTTTCATTAATGGGCCACGCAAAATGGCTCGATGACTGGTTTGACTCAAAAAACGAACAGTTTTTTTTTTGGCGAGGCATTCACAAATTGCCCGAGAGATGATAAAAATGTTTAGCTAGGCCATTGTTTCGAAGATTGAATGTATAACCATTTTTCTTAAATAAACGTGTATTTTCCTTAAAAAAAATACCGGTTTCATACATGTACACCAGTAATTTACAATCAAAACTTTACGAAACTAAACTGCTTGCTTCTGATTAGATCTGGCAATAGGGATTCGTCTAAATTTGAACACTTTTTGTTTTTTTGGTGTACTCATTGGTTTCTAAAACTCGTAAGGTTGAGTCGTCGACCTAGTGTTGCACTCACTTCTTTTGTATATACTCACTCATTTGGTATATGAATTTATTCCACTTGTCCCACTAAAAAATTCTTGTACAGAAGGAGAAGAGAGTGCGACACTTGGTCGGTAAATTCGAAACTAATGTTTATAAAATTTTTAAAGAAGAATCTTCTCTATTTTAGATTATTTTATCGCTTCGATAGTAAAAGGTTCAAAATTTATCTTCACTTTGATTTTCACCGAATTTTTTAATGATAATAAGGCTTTTAATTCTTACGGAATCAAACTTCTAAATCGAAATCTAATCATCTAAACATGCACTGTGGGAGACATTCTCTTAATAATCTTTTAATCTTTAACGTATACAATGATGAGCTTCCCAAGTGATCGGAGCAAAATATAGATTCGAAAGGAAAGTTTTAGTTGCAACGTTAACGAGAGAGGTTACAGCAGGCTAGGCAGTGCTGCCAAGTAACGATAACGGAAGAAAACATACTATTTAAAAAACTACGGATTTTATACGATAAAAATCCATGTACAAAATGTGTTATTTAACTCTCGTAAGATCTTTTCTCAATTTGGGAATTCTAAACTAATTCTAACTTTGACAAAATCCCCAATTTCTGTTGAAATTGATTGAAATTGCACTAGAGTCCGAACACAACTCGCAAATTATGAAACGTCTTCAGAGTCCATGGATTATCTTACATCTCCGTTTTTTTTAATAATGCTTCACCAATAGTCATTAAGCATAATTAAGAACCCAAAATATACATTTCGCATCGAGAAATTTAAACTTTTCCCAACACCATCGGTAGGTTATACCATAGTTGAAAGAAGAAAATGCTGAGGTAAAATACTTGAATTTGTGGAATTCGTTGAAATGATAGAAGAGAATAAACATAACTGGGAAATATACAAAAGACTTATATATCTTCTTTATCGATCCTGGTACTCTGAAAACGGCAAGGGATATTTGAAAGATGGCTAAGTTCAGTTATGATGTTATTTGCATCCATGACCAATAGAAGCAGCTGCGATTCATTTTTAAAGATGATCCTGAATCCAGCACCAGATTTTGGGGCAAAGTACATGCCAATGCTCAAAATTGATATCAAAATTGATTGGCCTTCTGATAAGGCCAAGTGCAGTCAGGTTGCCCTGCACCTGTTCTTTCCAACGGAGATTAGGACGTCCCCTTCTGCGTGTTCCTCCACCGTGGTTCGAATAAAACACCCTTCTAGCCGGAGCGCATTTTTCCATTCGCTCAACATGACCCAGCCAGCGAAGCCGCTGGAGTTTTATACGCTTGACTATGTCAGTGTCGGCGTACAGCTCATACAGCTCATCGTTCCATCTTATTCGATACACGTCGTCCACGCATACTGGACCGTAGATCTTACGGAGTATCTTCCTCTCGAACGCTCCTAACAGCCTCTCATCATTGATGGTCAATGTCCACGTCTCTGCGCCATACATTAGGACGGGAAGGATGAGGGACTTATAGAGCGTTATTTTCGTCGGTCGAGAGAGTGCTCTACTTCTCAATTGCCTACTGAGCCCGTAGTAACACCTGTTGGCAAGAGTTAGTCTCCGCTTGATCTCAAGGCTGACATTATTGTTGGTGTTTATGCTGGATCCTAGATAAACGAAATCCTTGACGACTTCAAAAGTGTAGTTGTCAACAGTGACATTTTGTCCAAGACGCCGTGACTCTTTGTTTGTTGACACAAGGTATTTCGTTTTGTCCTCGTTCACCACTAGACCCACCAATGTATTTAGTTTTCTTTTATATTCAAGAAAATCCTTTTAAATTGAAGTATTTAAATGGAAATCCCGCCGATGAGGAAACTGCTGCTGTCCTGGATTTTACATTTTTCCATATCTTTTATACGACCTATTTGTTACGCTTTGCAGTGAAGTAGTGTTTTTAAGTTTAATTTTATAATGAAACAAACAAATTTTTCAATGTTTTGACTGTATTTTCTGATAGATTGCAGCCCGATGAATGCAAAAACAACAAATAAACCAATTCGGATAAAATGGAATTGTCTCGTTTTGTTAAGTTACTCCTCATATATTCTGTCTTTAATAACGTAAAACTTAGCTCATGAGGTTTATAGAAAATAACAATAAGGGTTTCTTTCTATTTAAAAAAAAGAATTTAAATATGAAAAATTACGTTCTGTACATAAAAGAAAAAATTAATTATAGACTAAAAATGTGGGAAATAATATAACTTTCGGAACTTTTCGAAAATTACAAAAGTTTATATTAAGTAACTTTTATTTTTTTTTTTAAATAATTTTTTAACCAAAAAACTTTGATAAATGTGATTACTTTCGAAACTTTTTGATAATTCAGAAAGAATATATCCAGTAATTTTTTTAACACCTCTAAAGTAAAGTTTTAATACTTATAACTGGAATAGATAATGGAGCATTTGATGTAAGTCTTTATTTAACTGGTTAGCTTGATTTTTACTGTTCTAAAGGGTGTTTTTTTTAGAAGTGTGGTTTTCAATCTGGCAATATTTTTTTTGAAGTTGGTTTTTTTGACAGCTGTCACTTGATTTATACTCAGTTTGGTTTGCCATTTCATAATGAATATACTTACTCCTAAAAAATGTTTGCAAATCGTGCAAATTTATTACCAAAATAATGGTTCGGTTCGCGCGACACATCGCGCGCTGCGTCCAATATTCGCTAGACATAATCGCCCAGCAGCGTCGGTAATTCGAGCAACCATGGATCGGTTTCGCACCACGTTTACTCTAGTGGATAGAGACGCTGTACAGTGCGCACCGAAGGCGCTATTGCTGCTACGGCGCCAGCGAAACAATCAATTTATTGAAGGAACATTTTGGTGAGCGCATTATCTCGCGTCGTGGGCGTGTGGCGTGGACTCCAAGATCGTGCGATTTGACACTGCTGGACTATTTTCTGTGGGGTTATGTGAAGTCGCTTGTCTACGCAGGTAAGCCTGAGACGATTGACGCCTTCGGCGCGTTTTTACTGACATACGTTCCCAATTGTTGCAAAAAGTGGTCGAAAATTGTGCCTCTCTCCTTGGAATTTATTCGAACCAGGCGCTGCGGCCACTTGCCCGAAATCGTTTTTAAAACATAATGGCAAATCCTTATCTTTATAATAAAGCTAAATTCTTGGCCATAACATTAAATTATATGCGTTTTATTTCTTCTTGCAAACCACACTTCTACAAAAAAACACCCTGAATAATCTCACAGTAACCCTTCATATACCATTCTTAGTCTACGATTCAAGACGTATGTATGTCGACATTTCTGTTAATTTCTGGTAATATGGTAGAGAGAGAATCGTCAGTGATACTTAGAGAATTTCCGCCATTTACATCAAGAATACTTCATAAACTCACATCATAGCTCTTGAGTTAGTCTTGATACATTGAATACATTGAAATTTCAAAAGTGTTTTGTTTGTTTAAGGATCATTAAAACACTTCCAAACATAAGGAATTAGGCTTTTCGACGAGTCTAACAACAATTTTTATAATACATTTTCATTACATCTTGTTATTTGATTTTTTTTAAGTGTTAAGTAAACCAGCCAGCGTCGGTTACCCTTCATCACTTTAAAATTATTCTGTTTTACAATGATTTAGCGTGTTTTTACATTGTTAATATAATAACAATCATATCGAAATAAAAACCAAAAAGCTTAAACCTAGAATCCATGTTATTTCAGCTTTAGGCAAGGCCATTGGTAATTGAAAAACAAAAACATCATTTCAAATTAATTTCTTTTGGAAAACATAAACATTTTGCTTAGAAGCGGAAGACATGGAATGTAATAAACAATTTATATATTTGTACATTTAAAAATAGGTAATTTGAATTCAAGCACAACCTTCAGTGCAGCAGAGCAATAAAAGTACATAGAAGCTACCGGAAAAATTCGAAGTTTTTTATTGAAAAACAATGAAAAAAGTCAATTTCAACAGAAAATACTGAACTGAAAAAGTTAATGACTTAATTTCAGTGAATCATAAAAACAATATAAAAAATATTTTTTGAAAGCTACAAAAACCAATTTTTAATTTCCTTATTATAAAAACTAAAAATTAAAAAAAAAATGAAATAAAAAAATTAAATATTATCGTGGAAAAGTAAACAATTTAAATGAAACTTCCTCAACTGATTTGTTAATTTCCGTTTCAAAATGTCGAAGATTTTTGTTTTTGGCCTCTTTGCAGTGGACGGCATTAAGTCATATTGAATGACAAAAGAGAGATAAATGAAAAATTATCTATAATTACGAATAAATAGATACATATTTATGTATGTATAGTATGTAAATGCTCGTACAATATAAAAACAAAAGTATGGTATAAGAAGACAAAAGCAAAAGAGTCAAGATGTTGTTCGAAAAGAGGTTCACATAATTAAGAAATTTATTGAAAACAATGTGGATTGCATAATGGACAGCCAGCAATATCTAACAACATCAGCAACTGGCTGCAAAGCAATACCCACGATTATGTTTTTATTAGCCACCCAACAACATTGATTCTACTACGTAACCTTTGCGCGATACTACACATTCATGGTGAATTACTCATGAGCGATACACTGTACCACCACCAGCACCTGATGTAAATACTTAGGTAAGATTCGAATAATGAATACATGTGTACTGATATATAGGGAAAATTGATATTTACCTACATCAAAATATGTGCTGTTCATGTAGCAGACTCATGTTTCGTGGCAAATTAAATTGATGATGAAGTTGTGAAGCTTGTTGATGGATAACTACATATGTAATCGTATGTATTCGGTAATGGTGGCGTTCAAAGGTTTAGGGCACTATACTCTACAAAACACCATCAAATTTAATTGAATTGGGACTTGAAATTAAGATATGAGCGCATCAATAAAACAGGCCTACAATGTTTTCGATGATTGATGCTTAACAATTCATTTATGGAATGCATACGAATTGGAATGCTGAATTTTTCTATAACAACAGGAACCAAACGAAAAAAACGTTAGCCGAAAAGTACATAATACCTCGAGTCTTTTCGTAGGTTGTACGAGTATACCTTTTTTTATATTATATTATATTATATTATATTATATTATATTATATTATATATAACGATAAGCATTCGTAACTTTACAAAACTCAGAAAAAAAACTGGAAATGCAGCCATTTTTCTTTCAAAACCAACCATAGCTTATGTCCGTGTCAAAATATTAGGTGAATTACTTGAAAGTGAGGGTGTAACTGTACTAAATCACATCTGGCAATACTGTAACTACTTTCTTGCTTTAGCTACGTCATGTAACTTTTGTTTTGTTTATGTATCAATTTGCCAAAGTGTAAAAAACATAACCTATATCTGCCTTACATGCCAGCATACATGCCAAATAAACAGCTTATGCGGGAAGTTTTGCTTTTCTTCTTTAATTCAAATAAAAGTGCTGCTGAAAGTCATCGATTGCTATTGGAAGTTGCTATTACGGTGAATATACTACACTGGTTAAAATATGCGAATTCTGCGAATTAACGCTTTAAAAGTAGAGATTTTGACACGCAAGTCAAGGAACGCCGCAGCTGAGTGAAAAAGTTCGAAGATGAAGAATTGGAGATGTTACTCAGCGAAGGCTCGTGGCAGAAGCAAGAGGAACTTGCAATAACATTCGGAATTACTCAAGCAAAACATTCCCAGCTCCTGAAATCATTGGAGTTATATTAAGAGAATGGAAATTGGGTGCCATACGACTTGAAGCCGAGAGACGTCGAAATACGATTTTGCATGTGTGAAGTGTTGTTTCAGCTCCATAAAAATAAGTCATTATTGCATCGAATTTTTACTGCCGAAAAAAAAATGGATTCATTACGACACTCCGAAGCTCAAGAAGTCGTACGCGAATATCGGACAATCAGGAACATCAACGCCGAAGCAGAATATTCATGGCGCAAAGGTAATGCTCTGTGTTTGATGGGATCAGAAGGGAGTCATCTATTATAAGCTGCTAAAACCTGGTGACACTATTGCGGCAGAGCTGTATCGAAAACTATTGATTCATTTGAAGAGGTCTATCCTTGAAAAACGACCAGAATATGCGACCAGGCGTGAGACCTTAATTTTCCGGGCGCCTACGCCTCATGTTGCTAGACCGGTTGAAAATTATTTAGAAAATAGTGGATGGGTAGTATTGGCTCACCCGGCCATATTCACCAGATCTTGCTTCGTCTTACTATTACTTATTTCGGTTGATTCAGCCTTTACTTTTTACTTCAGTTAAAAGTATTAAAAATAGGATTGATCAGTTCATAGCCTCAAAAGATGGTAAATCTTATTTTTTGGCTCTGAAAATTGCCTGAATAAAATTGAATGAAAGATGGCAAAATGTCATACATCTCGATAGATACTAGTTACTTTGAATAATCTATTCATTCGATTTGATATTGAAATAAAGTTATGCATGTATCTATGAATTTTTTACAAAAATATAAGTAGCTTCAAGTTGCACAGTATTTCTTGGAAGATGTTTACAGAAACCTCAAACACTTATATACAACGTCGAAGGTTAGAGAAGACACGGCTTGATTTAAACATGAAGGCTGTGAATAATTTTTAAATGGCCCTCCTGTTTTCAATTAAAAGTCAGTGAAGATATTCTTGCTTTCCCTTTTTGAAATTATAATATATATTTTTAAAAAATATAAAAGAGTTGCGAAAATCATTCAACAAACGATTTTACCAATCGTTTGATAAGTCGCCGAAAAAGAAGCTACTGTGAGAAAAAAATCCCCCAATTTTAATTTAACGAACAATCTGAAAATCTAGTAGTCCACCAATTTTCTTTATTTTTTCAGCATGACAACCTCGTCTTGAATTTTCCAAACTTACCATTTTCTAATTCGTATAATTTCATATAATTTATCATAACTTGAAATTGTTTCGCCCATGGGCTACAGGCATCATGTTGGTGATGAAGCAGTGATATTTTAAATAGTAAGATATAATTTGTGGCATTTGAATCTTATGAAATACGAGCGATTCACCTTCACAACACACATTCCTTGTCCCTCTTGGTCCAATGCGGTGGTATGCTCACTTACAAAATAACCGATTCTCCCTACATACTTAAGTAATTGACAAAAAGGGTGAATTGGCAATTTTACAAATGATATGTAAGTGCAATAAAATAAGCAACGCACACATAGAAAGGAGATTAAAATTTAACATAACTTGATAAGGGAGCAAATGTAATTTATGAATGTGAAAAGTGATGACTATGAATTTATGAGTTAGTTGAGCTGATGCCTATGGAAATTGATTGTTATTATTATTATTTTAAAATAATATCAATTCGTAAGCAAGTAAAATCATAGAGCTATGAGTAATATGGGATTATTGGTATTCAGTTAATTATTTCAAGTTCAATTGGATTTTGATAGGCATGTATGTAATTTATTTTCGTTTTCTGGAATTAAAAGCTCTAATGTTTTCGAAGTGTTTTGGATTTTATTAATAACATTTCCTAATGGTAGGTATGTACTTTTGCTGTATTCCACTATTAAACAATGGCAGGACGTTCGTTCTGTGCAATTGCTCAATAAGAAAAAATAAAAAAACTTTAAACAACAAAATGCAAAATGCAATTAGAAATAACAAATGCAAATTGCAGTCAAATTGTGCAATTTCACTCACTCATCCATCATCATCAGCAGCAGCAGCAACAGCAATCATAGCAACAATAATAATAACAACGACAACATCAACTTAGAAGCAGCAACTACTTATATTTGTACTCTTTACCCACTAACCAACAAATTTTCTTAGTAATGTTGCTCTGAATTTATTTCAAATGATTTTTGTCTCTTGTTCGTTGAGTAGTGAAATATAGAGCCGAAATGTTGTTGGTTTTTCTTTTTTCGCTGCTGTTGTTTAATTGTAAGTATTTCAAATTTCTTTGAAAACTTGGCATCTGCATCTACGTTTGTTGCTTTGTAATTTATGAAAAAAAATATATATTATTGCAACAGCAGCAGTCACTAGTACTACTGCAAATGTGAACAATAAGTCAACTACTCGTAAAGATCTTTATATTGTAACAAACTTTTGATTACATTTTTGATTCTGATTTCAGTCGATTATGGAAGAAAGTAGTCACATACCATATGTGTGTATCTTTGAGATATATAAGTATAATTGCTATGGCATAACAAGTTTCACTTTTCAAACTGTAGCATAAATACTATATGTAAACATGCAGTATGATTTGTATGTTTCTTTTTCTTCTAAGTAAGTATTTACAAGTTTTTATGCGCTTATGCTTAACTCAAAGAAGGCGTCGGAAATCATTTTAAAACATATTTGTATAATTATGTACATATGTACCATACATGTTTTAATTGCATTTTAAATTGTAGGGTAAGTATCTTGTGTGCTTCTTGAAATTTGTAGTTTACTTTCAATGAACATATAAACTGTATGTGAAGCTTATATTGTTATTAAATACTCACGAGTATGTTCATGTGTGTAAATTGTACCTTCTTAATTACATACCATACGTATGTATGTACAAATATGTACATATGTTTCGGTATACAAGATGTGCATATACTTGTAAGTATATGTATGTAAATTGATTATTATTTTGGACATTATTATAAATCATTAAATAAATAATTTCACTACGTAGGTAAATCTACCTGTAAAAATTAAACGAGTTCAGAGTAAGCCTTGAGGCGCCCATTACTTACTTACCTACTTAGTTGCCACTACATCTGATGATCGGTCTTGGCCAACTCGATAAATCTTCCCCAGTCGCCTCAGCTATGCGCGCGCTGACGCCAGTTGGTAAGGCCAAGCGCAGTCAGATCTCCCTGTACCTGGTCTTTCCAACGGAAATAAGAACGTATTCTTGTGTGTTCTTCCACAGTGGCTCGAATAAAAAACCCTTCTAGCTGGAGCGCTTTCTTCGATTCGCTCAACATGACGCAGCCAGCGAAGCCACTAGATTTTTATGCGCTGCACTATGTCAGTAACGCTGTACAGCTCATGGTTCCATCTTTTCGATATACGTCGTCCACGCATATTGGACCATACAATAGGACGGAAAGGATAAACGACTTTGAGAGCATTAATATCGTCGGTCGAGAGAGTTCTGCTTCTCAATTACCTACTGAGCCCGTAGTAAAACCTGTTGGCAAGAGTTAATCTCCGCTTGATCTCAAGGCTGACTTTATTGTTGGTATTAATGCTGGATCCGGAGTAAACGAAATCCTTGCCAACTTCAAAATTATTCTTATCAACAGTGACATTTTTATGAGAAGTATAAAAATTCTGATTTTGCTATTAGAAGTTATCGAGCGCATACAAACACTTGATTTGAAGCTGCAGGAATGTTCACCTCCTGTGCTTCTGTTCTGGTATAATATGTAAATAAACTCATTCGTTACATGGAAATCTTTTCGCTAACCTGGTGGACGTACCACAGGTGAACCTCTTGAAATTCGTCAGAACGGTTCAGCAATCTGAGCGTTAGCTAGAGTATTTTAATACTTTTTCAACGATTGCACTTCCCTTTCAATGTACATAACCTAACCTAATACTATATATTTTTATCTTTCACTCGAAATTCAAATAAATATTTTTTATGAAAATGTTCAATATTTCTACTACAACTAACTGAACAAAATTATTACAATGATATTCACTTTTCATTGATCTCCGGAAATCAAGTGCTCAAATGAGACATTTGCTACAAAACATTTGATTGTAATATGGCAAACCTAACGTTCATTAAGACCACAGTAGATATAATCTCACAAGGTTAACTTGCGAAATTAATTGTTTTGGGCCTAAATTCTAGTTGATGCGCAGGCCATTGAAACTTTTTTGGGTTCATTCTTTTTATGATTCTGCAAATCAAGTTAATGGATATTTTTCGAAAAAGTTAACCGTTTTCAATTTTAATTACTTAAACACAAGATCCTTATGAGTATTTCTACCTTGAGTGCATTACTCTTTCTTAAATGAAGGTACAGCCTTGTCTCTTCTAGGAATAAAACGAGACAAAAGAACTTATCCTCAGCGAGTGTATAGTTTGCTCAAATATTTAATGGAAGACTAACTAATTTTGCTTCAAATGATTTTTAATACTGACAATATTAGCTTCGTTTCGATCAAGTTTGATGCTTGGTATTCATTAGGCAAATTGATTCGTACATTGTCTAATAAAAACTAAGTAGAAATGAACTAGTAAATCTAGTGATCCAAAGAATAATAATATAAGGAAATCCTTCCTTTCGAGCCTAAGTAGGTCAAAATATTTAGAAATTGCTTGTTAAAGCAAATTTTCAAGCTTTCACATCACAACAACTTGCGTTGAGTTAATCGGTATTATCTTACATCTTAACATACGATTATGGTATTGATGATGGCTTTCCATATAAAAGAAAATTATAGATGATATCTGATTTTAATGGAGGCACTTGCTTGCATTGAATATGGTGGGATACCTATGGTATTTGTTAATTTAATTAAGTTTCTTGTAAATATTACAACAAATCATTAGCAAATAACAAAAATACAAATATTGGTAGTATGCGTATTAAAATTCTTTTTATTATATGTAAAAAATCAACATACACTAAAAAAAAATTCAATAGATGTTCCAGTGCACAAACATACAACAAGAGCAGTATTGTATACCATATAGTTACTAAATCAATAATTACACTGTGCAACAGCAAAATATTAAATGAGTTTTGGTTCGGTTTTTCTTTCAATCAATAATTACTCGTATGCTGTAGAATAGCAAATAGTAAATGAGTTCAGACCCGGTTTTTCTTGAGAATTTTTGATATTGTGGAAGTTTTTGGCAGAAAGTTCGGTTCAAATCGGCCAATTGTCGTTGGTAGCGTGGACCAGTAACTGTTTCATCTGGTTTCAGAAGGTCAAACCAGATAACACCTCGCTGATCCCACAAAACACAGAGCATTGTCTTCTTTCCGAAGCTTAACATTTGATCGCTTACGTTTGGGATTCTCAAAATAGATCCATTTGTCATCGCCAATAATAATTCGACGAAGATATGACTTTCTTTTGTACCTGGCGAGCAACATTTCACAGGTTGTTTTTCGATTTTCTTGCCAATTCTTTCAGTCAATTCATGCGGCACCCATCTACCCATCTTCCTACCTTCAAAATCAGTCCCATGGCTTTTAAACGTTAAGAAATTCATTGTTTAGTCACATTTTATTGTTCTGCAAGTTGTTCTTCCATTCATGTACAAATATAACACGCACAACATGAGTGGATGCGAAATATTCGGCCTAGGCCCTCCATGGGTTTTTGTGCCATTAAAAGTAAGTAAGTAAGTTGTTCTTGCATTTTACCATCATCCTCATCGAGTAATTCTTGCAATTCGGCATCTTCAAACTTTTTCGGTGGTCTTCCACGTTCTTCGTTTCTCACATCAAAATCGCCACTTTTAAACTTATTGAAGCACTCGTTGCACTGTGTTTTGCCTAGAGAGTGCTGGCCGTAAGCTTACACAAGCAGTCGATGAGATTCGATGAGCAATTGGAAACAGAAAATCAATGATGTCCGCATATCGTAGTTTGTAGGCACAAAATTCGACATTGTTACGAGCGAAAAAACATATGTAGTTGTATGAAACTTGACTGTTTATGAACTGGATATTGTTGACAAAACTAAATGCGAAGAAATGATGCCATTGATTTGGTTTGACAGAGAGTATAGTTTTACCTAGCGACACAGAGATGTCATTTCCGGTTTCATACTTCTACACTTGGTATAGTTACTAAATCAATAATTACACTGTGCAACAGGAAAATATTACATTAGCATAGGCCCGGTTTTTCTAGAGAATTTTTGGTCCCTGATCACGGGTCACGGCAGGTTTCGTACAAATTTATGAGTTTTTGATAAAAAAAAAAAATTTCACAAAAGTTATGTTTCCTACATACATATGCATATTTGTAGATCTCCGTTTCTTGCAAGTATATTAAGGCAAAGGTTTTTTCATCCAAAACTCTTAAAATTGCAGAAAACAGAAACAAGCTGCAAACAAATTTTCAAAAAATTTAAATTTTATGAATAACTTTTTTTTATCCGAAATACATAAATTTTAGTAAAAAAGCAAAAATAAAAAAAATGTATTTATAAAATTTTCAACAAGATTTAGATACACTCATAAAAAAAACCATACAGACTCCTAATCAGCGGTCCAAAAATACTCCAGAAAACCCGGGCCACAACTCATTTAATAATTTAGAGACCCATTTTGTTGCACAGTGTTAGATGATGGGTACGTAAAGAAATTCACGCTAAGCATAAAATCGCATTAATGCTCTACGAGCATATCGGATTGTTAATTTTTAAGATGCCATCAAAAGCTCATTAAAATTTGATTTCGTTGTCGTGTCATGTTATTTAAATTGTGATATTTTAGTTTTAAGTAGGATTTGGTATTTGTGTATTTGTTTTGCAATTTTACTATTATTATTTGCGCGCAGTAAATAGTAACAATGAGTAATAGTAAATAAAATAAAGACCTTTCGGGGATTTATGCAGCACCTCCAAAAATCAAGATGGCCAAAGTAACAATTCACGCCTGACTAATTGAACTCATTGCTCATTGAAGTAAATATTATGCTCGCTATTTTACCAACAAAAAATTGTTACAATTTAAATGTGCAAAAATATCAATAACCTTGAAATTGACAATAAAATATTTAAAATAAAATATTAAAAATACCCTTGGGTTTATTATTTACAAATTTGATTTCTTTGATGTCAGTGCAGCAGGCGAACATGAGAAGAAGAAGAAGACATGGAAGTTTGTATGCCTCTGTGATAAAAAGGTGTTTCGTTTTAATATTTATATCATTGAATTTGTTTCAAATTCCAAAAAAAATAGATTTATTAGGATAATTTTGAATTCAACCTAGCACGCTGGATGTATTCGAAATAGACGCTAGTTTAAAAGCGGGCTCATTCCGATAAAGGACAGAATGAGTATTTTAATTTAACTACAAAATTCATTTAAAACCTATACTCTTTGAAATTTTTTCTCTATAATTTGCAGTGATTTCCAAACATTTTAGCTATTTATAGCTTTAGTTCTTATATCACTCTGGTTTCTATGATTGTCGGTATACCATATATTTTATCAACATAAAGCGGCCCTGACACGACCATAAATAATGACAATATTATTGTCATTATTTCTATCATTATATTGATGTCAGATTAAAATGAGATTAATGCAAATAATGAGAACAAAAATCAGAATTTTCTGCATTCCGTCAATATTTTCTATCACTCATCATTCCAAGTTGTGGTCGCTGTAGCGTAGCGGTAGTGCGTTAGACTGTTACGCAGAGTGTAAGAGTTAAAATCTCGGCACAGACAAAAAAAAAAAAAAAAATAAAAAAAAAATTAAAAACAAAACAATAAAAAAAAAATATATAATATTAAAAAAAAAAAAAAACAACGTCAACATCAACATCATAATTTATATACGGCACCACCTCTTGGCAGCCAATGGCAAACCTACAAGAGTAAAAATTGCCTATGAAAAGCTTTTCACTTCGCCGTTCGGATTCGGCGTAAAACTGAAGGTCCCTTCCATTCATGTACAAATACTTATTACACGCACAACATGAGTGGATACAAGCTTGGCCTTTGGCGCTACATGCGGTCATAGTCGACACTAATAAACCTAAAGTTCATTGTCGTAAAGGCACACTTGCCACAATGGCTGTCTATGTCTTTATCGGTGTTCTGTGTCATTGCATTCCCTCTCTCCATCTTCCTCCCACCTATCAATCTTCCTTCCATTCAACACAATGATCTGTATTCATAGGGGTATACCCTGTGTGTTGAATAAATCAATAAAAACAAAACAAAAATGCAGGGATATTTGGACCTACACAATTTTATGCCTCAACACATTTTTAGATTCTTTTGAACCTTTTTACTTTTACTTTTACTACTCTAAAGATGTAAGTAATGTGAGGGAAGTCAACAAATTTTTCTTAAACTTTTTTTTTTTTAATAAATAAGCCAGATTAAGTGAGTTAAAGTCGCGCAAAATAGTTTAAATTACACTCTGGACTATGTTTTGCTTTGATCTTTTCAGCTAATTTGACCACATGAACCTGAAACCCCAGGTTCATGTGGAAGAACCTCTAAATTAATATCAGTCGGTAAGATGCTGCTGTATAGGTGAAGGTGTTAACTTTTCCGCTGATCAATATTTTTCTTTGAAATAAATATTCTATATGGAATATTTTTATGTATAAAAATTTATTCAAATCCTGAACATGATTATATTCTTCTAACGTATTTTTAAACAAAATAAAAAAACAAAATTCTGAATTGCACCTGTGGCTACATAGAAAAGTTATTTTTCAAATACCTTAAAATCATTTTACTTTTTATGTAATACCTAATGAATCTAAATATTTAACTATAAATCGGGTATTTCCAAGATATTCGTATATGTATTTACATTAAATATCTTCAGTATATCTGATTTATTTACACAAGCCAACAAATATACCAATATAAACTTTTCACGTGAAACTGAGTAACTATGCATGGCGAAATACTGAAAGCGTATGTCTCTTGAACTTACTTGCTAAAGAAAAATATTTAGTTCTAAGTAGTTATTTTTTTTACCCGCTTTTTATAATAAGAGTTGCCATACTAACGTAATAAATCAAGATCTAGAAATTTGTTGTCTGAGACAAAGTTGTTCTTATGAAAAGATAAACACTCTTTTTTTTTTATATTTAACATCAATCCTTTACCACTTTTTTTATTCCTATTATTGATGGTTTTTATAAATTTGTTTGAAAAAAAATTTCTGTATAGCGTAAGTACTGACAATTTTAGTGTGAAATTTACCACATCTCTCTAAATATGACAATGGAGGTGGATATGAAACAAAAAGTGTTTATCTTTTCAACAGAAACATAGTATTTGTCTCAGACACCAAATCTGTAGCTCTTAAACTAAGTATGGTATATGTACTTTACCCATTGAATACTTTGGCATTGCAACTGACACCTTAAAATTAAGTTTTATAAAAAAAACCAGGACGTGCTGGACCATAACTATCTTCAGAAAAAATTCTTCCCCAAAACACCCTCTTTCAGTATTATGGTATCCCACGACTACTCTTACTTACTTTACTTACTTTTAATGACACAACAGACCATGGAGGGCCGAGCTTTTCGCATCCACTCATGTTGTGCGTGTTATATTTGTACATGAATGGCTACTCTGGCCACGACTACTCTGTTACGTAAATACTGTTGGACTGTGTTGTTATTAACATTTTTTTATATTTTCCTTTTAGGTACAATTTATCAACACATAAACTCAGTTTTCTCCAAATAATAATCAAATAAGTAATATCAATTAAACTTACCGCAAATATAAGCGCAAGCTGGCAAATTACAACCATACATTATGTTAGTGATATATCTCCAAGAAAGTATCCAATGCAATGATAATCCAATATTTAATCCAATAATAATGACAAATTATTAGGAGAAATTAAAAAGTAAAATAAAAACACTGAAATAGAAGAGACACAAATCTTTTGTTGTTTTTATGATTTTCTTATTTTTATGTAATTTAGTTTGATATTTTTTTATGTGTTTGTCACAGCAGCAAAGAAAATGTATGCGCTTTTACAACAGATGCAATTCAAATTTTATGGTAAAATAATAATCAACAACTTCCGTTCGATTTTCGATGATAGTACAAATTTTATAATTTTTTTTGGCTTTTTTGTTTAAAAACTTTAATTGAGGATGAATTAAGTACATGTAGGTAGTTTTTACAAATAAACACAATTTTAAACGATTGTCTTAACTGCATACAAAAAAGAACAAATGAAAACACCTTTAACGTTCATACGCACTGAAGTGGAAAAGTGTATGCGAAAAAAGTGCCGCGGCGTATGTTGCAAACATTAAAAAATCATTAAGAATGTTCAACGAAACGTTTAAAATGCAATTTCAAGACACACAAAATAAAAGAAAATTGTATTTAAACTCAAACCGCGAAATTACAAAACAAAAAAAGGTAATAAGTATACAAGAATGAAACTGAAACGCACAAGCAAAAGCGTTGAGGCGCAATACAACGATGCGCGATGCACAACTTTATCGTTTACGAATTCGAAGTAAAATGATTTCTTAAAAGCGAAAGGAAAACCACTTTGGGCCCATCATCCACGACGACTCAGCCAACGATCTGTAACTTTGCTGGCAGGTCGCCGACGAAACGACCCAGCGCGAACGGCAGCAACGCGTCTTCGCACACAAAAGTAAAAATAAACAAGCAACGGCGCGACAGCAGCTAGCTGGCAATGCCGATGATGACTGCGACTACGGCGACAATTGAAAGAGCAACAAACAGTATCAGCTATGGTACAACAACAACAATTGTTGCTGCTTCAAATAATCGTCATCTTCTACTACAGCAATACGGCAGCAACAGCAACAACAATAGCAGCAATAAAGATAAAAGAAGCGATTCTACTAACTAAGCTCTTTTGAGGCTGAGTTTTACTTGTTGCTGCGATGTAGTTATATTTTTTTTCTTATTTTTATAGAGTATGGTAGGTAAGTACACGTAAATATTGTTGTTGGAAATTGGCGTATGTAGTTGTTGTCATTGTAATTATTGTTTTTGCGCTGTGCTATAAGTTCTAGAACCTATCTAGAATGTTGTTAGCTTATTGTTTTTTTTTTAAGTTTATGAAGCTCATCGATAACTTTTTGTCTATAACATCATATGTAGAACATTGGAGAATTACTTGGAACTTGGAAGTTTACTTGCATTGATGTCCTTGGAAAATTCATTACAAAATTTTATCTATTTAGTTTAGAATATAAATATTACCGCTATTTTCACAGTCAGATTGCACCATCGTTAAATACTATAAGTCATTATCTATGCAATTCTCTTTCTAGAAGAGAGAAGAAAGTTGTGGAACGATATACAGAAGTTTACTTCTTCAGAACGATTGCATTTTGGGTTTTTCAAGGTAGGTTTAGTAAACTTGTAAAAAACAGAGTCTATCGCAGATATTACGGGCGTGGCCGAAGGAATTTTTAACGAACATGTATTGAAATTATTTATGTGCTGATTTATGCAAAAGATAGTTCAATTTGATGATTCTCTGATCGCAGCTGTGCTACATCTGGATTAACTGATCATCTCAATCAAAATATTCGTACTCAAAGCATACGAATTTATTTGCTACAGCATTATAATTATAACCTTATCATCATCATCAAAATATTTAGGTTTTATGATCCGGTCTAGCTTCACTAGAAACTTGGCAAATCTCGTCTATGTTTTGTTGTGCTAATGCGTGTTGTTTTCTTTCCACGGAGAAAAGGTTTTCAGGCAAATTTTCATGTAAATATTCTGTCCTTTTCTTTCGTTGAGAAGATGGGAATTCGGCCACCTCAATGACTGTCTGTACAACATGTATAATCTGAGGACCTTCGTCGAGACTCAATAAGATGGGTGTTGATGCAATTGATGGCTCTAATGAACTCATTTGTATCTCCGCATTAGTCGTTGCGAGTTGTTTTTCAATGAAATTCGAATTCTGTTGTGCCTCAAGTTGCTTGGGAAGTCTAAACTCTCGCGATCTCTCGGTATTTTTGGGTTTTTTCAACGATAGCAGAATCTAAATTTGTCTGGGCTTCCATTTTTCGATGAAGTCTGCATTCTCGCTGTCTCTCAGCCAGAGCTTTTGCTGGATGGTTTTATCGTAACACAATCGCCATTTGTTTGTGTCTCGTGTTTGTTGTTTTCAGTCTATACTCGCTCATTCTTTCAGCTCTAGAAATTTCTAACGATTTTTATTTGAAATGTCAAATTTAACTTGGAACTGTTGGGTTGTGCCTTCTATCAATCGAGTATGATTCATACTCAGCGCTCTCTATCTATCAAGTTGGAGTCATACGCGAATCAGCGCACACTATCAATCGTATTTGATGCATACTCAGCGCCCTCTATCAATCGAGTTTGATTCATACTCGTGGAAGCATGTGGATGCATATGTGCTGCCCATCATTTATGTGTATATACTTTTACATATGCATCATAATTTTTGTATATAAGTACTTTATTGATGGAAGGCACTGCCCTTCATTCCCGTGAAATTTCCGTTTTGGTACGATCATCTCTTACCGCGTGGTAAATATAAAACCGATTCTAAAGAAGTAAACTTCAAAAAATTTCTAAGAAATGGCTGTGTAATTTAATTATGAAGATTTATATTGCAGAATTAAAATAATTTGTAAAGCTCAGTTTAGCGATAACCTAGCCCAGAGTGGCAACATAGGCTTAGGCAACATGTATCAAAGTTAAAATTGTTACCTGTTAAACTGTTTCCTTGTGCAGCAATCCAATTAAGTAGTAAGGAATGAACAATATATTGCAAGGCATATCCATTTAATATAATTATTGTTAACAGAGGATCAAGCAAAATGAGCCCCTCACCGAAAACTTTACCGTTGTACGAAGGAGGAGTAAAATATTTTTAAATGTCTCTAAAAGATTCACAATTTTAAATTAACTTTTCCTCTCAAATTTAAGGAACTCCCGAATTAATATTTACAACCGAATTGCATGGAGAATAAATCGGACCCAAATTAAAAACAATTTTGAATTCGATCCATAAAATTTTTAAACACAAAACTTTCAACTTCGTAAACTTTACTCTCAATTCCTAGCAAATTAATCAATTATTTTTGTTACTGCATGCTTAGCACATGCTGATATTAGAGAAGAAGACTGCAAATCTACACAGGAAAATCTACTTTTCACTTTTAGTTTAGTAAGCAGTCAGATCATGTTCGAGCACATCACATCAGGTAGTGTTGCATTCGTAATTCAAATGAGAGATAAGTATTTGGGTAACTAAAAACAACTAAGCTAAACAGAAAATTACATAACATTTTAAATGTAATTCGAAATTAAATTCACTGTGCGCTTTAATAGATTTTAATCTATTGAAGATGCCCCAACTGGTATGAGACAAACATTTACATTCGCAGACGACGACAACGACAACGACAACGACGATGGCAACAACCTGAAGCGCTAAAGCAAAAGTCTACAGAAAAGTACATACACACCACGCCACACAACACCGCAAACAAACGTTAGTGTTTTAGTGTTGCATATTATGTTGGTATGGTTGGTGGGGGGGCAAGCTGGTTGCCTCAAGAAAGAAAAACTAAAAGTGGTGCGGGTGATGCATCATCACATTTTTGCATAGGCACAACCAAGAGATTTTTAGAGCTTACATCATCACAATTGTTGCCGCTAGTGTGACTCGGTGTATCGCTAGTTGCGATGTTTGGCGGGTAATGCGGTTGAAAAGTTGTTATATGTATAAGTACGTGTACGAATAGATAAATTACAGCGAAACTGTTAACTGCAGCAACTGGAGGCCACGACAACTTGCCACTACCACGGAGAATATTCACTTTGCCGGAGAATGTTTACAGCGAGTAATTGCATGAGAGTAGAAGTTGGCATGCTCATAAATGCGATAATAACTCCTAAGTGTGAGTGTGTATGTGCGCGCGGTGCGCACTCTAAACCAATACACTTGCGTGCTCACACGTTGCACATGCAATTTTACAATTAGATGAAAATACTCTCAGTTTTATGGGTAGGTACTTTCAGGTTGGAAGGAGGGAGAGATACGAAGGATGCTGCACAGCAGACATGCTGCTGCTCGTTGTTGGTTGCTGTGCGAAAAGCATCTCCATGCTCAAAAACTTGTGGTAACTACCCAGTAGTGGCAGCAGCAATTTGCAGCCGCATGTTGAATGGCAGTGTGTCACTTTATTATTGTATATTTTTGTGGGCCAAAAGGCGAGTGTTATTTGGTTGGTGGCTTTCATACATATTGTTGTGGTTGTTGTTGTTGTTGCTGTTGTTGGTTGACTGGTTGTGCAGCAGCAGCAGCAGCAACAGCAAAAAATGTAGGTGACTGTGTCGTTTGTTTACTTCATCAAACATCAGCCATAATCTCATGTCGGATGTATGTGTGCTTCAGCATTACCATCACCAGCTAGCTACATCAGCAATTGGCAACTGCAGCAGCTTCAGTTGCTGGGAATGTCAGGCATTTGTCTTTGAAGGCAGCGCAGTGGTAGTGTGGGAAATTGCACTCCCGCATTATGCCATTTCATGTCGTTTGGAAAATTTTTATTTAAATTATTATTTTTTATTTTTTTTTTGAAGTTATTTCTTTCTGTATTCTGCTTGTTTTTGTTTTTAATGCACACACAAGTTGTTGAGAATTTCAGTAGTAGCAGCAGCAGCATGAAACGTTGTTACTGGGGGAAGATGATGCAAATTAAATTGTAGATGTTGATGCTTATATTAATGCCTGCTGATGTTGTTGTAGCTGCTGGTGTGGTTGCTGTGGCAAATACAGAAATGATGCCCGTAAATGGCTAAAACTCGTCTCAAATTAACTTAAGAAATGTTTCTTCTTCGGAGTTATTTCAATTTCCGAGTTATTGTTTTATAATACTTAGGTATAAGATATTATTACATACATAGTATAAATAAATGTGGGACACAAATTTCACAATACTCAAAATATTATCAAACCAAATAGAAAACTTCCATACAGTTGGTTTTCTATTTTCTTTTAGTTTTCGTTTCTGAAATTAATGAACAATAATAAATCCAAACAAATTTAATATTTCTTACATTACGGACAGATATTTCTTTGTTTCGATTGACTACAGAATACAATTGCGAACTACAGAATTAATGTGCTAAGAAACAATTATTAGTTTTTATAAAAAAGAAAATGGTTCTAAGTAAATCAGTAATGGGCACACACATATTATCACATATTGCACTTGTTGTCGAGTATGTGAATATACAAGTAGGCAACCAAATAATCAAATCGAACTCGTCAATTAAATATCTTGAAGTGATGATAGATAACAGACTAAACTACAAAGCTCACTTGAAATACGTTAATACGTAAAAGAAAAGGCGTCTAGTATCCAGACAGTGCAGTCTAGTATATTGCCAAAAGTAGGTGGATCAAAATATGGCCGAAGGATGTTAATGTCTAGAGTAGTAAGCTCTGACTTGCTTTATGCAGCCCCAATCAAGGCCGGAGCTACGGTAACAAAGAAGTGCCGAAAGAAATTGTCACGGGTATACAGACTAAGTGCCCTAAAAACAATAAGTGGTTTTCGGACAATTTCGGATGCGGCGTGCGTCGTAGTTGGTATGATACCTATTGATATACTAGCGGATGAAATGAAAAGAATCTATTGCAGAAGGAATACAAATCAAATGCGCCTGGTTCCATGCATTACAAACTAGCTTCATTATCCATTTAGCGGAATAGGTGTGAGGTGGTATTCGCCAAAAGGCAGGTGGACGTATACACTTATTCCAAAGATTGAAACATGGATAAATAAAAAACATGGACAGACAAACTTCCATATAACACAGTTTTTAACGGGTCACAGAGGTTACAGAAAGTACCTATATAGATTTGGGTATGACGACTTACAAAGTGGTAAGTCCTATTTGTAGCGTCCAGGAGATAGACGTAGAACACACAAATTTTTAACTGTCGGCGTTTCAGAACAATAAATACAGCGTTGCCAAGTCTATCGAGTATAATTAAGCATATGATCCAGTCAGAGGTAAACTGGGCAGGAATAAGTGTGTTTATCACGATCATTCAAAACGATCTAAGGAGAATTGAGCATCTCAGGAGAAAATTTTTGACGAATACAGCCTAATGGCTAACCAGTCCCGCGAAGTACATAGTACCTAACCTCAGTACCGCGGGTATAGTGGTTCACGAGCAAAGGGGTGAGGTTTAGTACGTAGGCGCATTACTGAGCAGATCCAGTTAGTATGCGAGTCGTGCATGCCAATAGGGCGGACTACTGATATCTTTGAAGATTCCTCACCACCAGGACGCGTCCAAAAAAAAATAATACAAATATTGCACTTGTTTGTCAAGCAGAGAAAAACGAAATTCAACTTTGCAAAAAAACGAACAATGAGGTCCTGTTTTAATAAGTTCTGGACACCAACTGATTTGATTTTCTTCGCCGAAATGAGAAAAAAGCATCAGCAGAATGCGCACGATCGAAAGTCACACGAAGAAGCTTATAGTAAACATGTGTCGACGTCGCATTATTTTGCCTATACACGCCTATTATGGGAATTGAAAATTTGCGCATCGCTGTTCTAAATGAATAATATTTTTTTTGTTTTTATATTGCAATAAATATGGAATTATTTCGGGAAAGCATTTTTTGGATGATATTTTGTGGTAACTGCATTTACGATTTTAAACAAAGCATCTAGAATTGAACTTTGAAAACTGAAGGGGCTAGAAATTTATTGGAGTTTCTTATGAAATGGGATTTACTTTCCAAATGTTAACTTAGATCTGAAGCTATCAGTTCAACAAATAAATAATACATTACAGTCTGAAGCTGAATTCGTCTTTACTGCTTAAAGTCAGTGGGAATATACACTGATTTCTAATAATCAAATTAAATTTTTCTGTTACTTAAGACTAATCGTTTCTACAACACTTTTTTTTCAAACTTACTATCTGGAAATGCAACTACTCTTATTTTAATAACCTTTCGAGCAGGTAGGAGGAGAAGGGGCTGTCATTTCATACTTTGAACTTTCCGAGCCAGTGTTAAACTAAATAAAATATAATAAAGGTGTCAAGAGTGAGAATAGTTATTTTTAATTACGAGTCAATCGAGTAAATTTTTTGGTCCGGAATTTTAGCTTTATGTAACACAAGTTTAGAAAAAAAATCATCAAATATCAGTAAAAAAAAAAATTTATTTTTCTCAGAAAGTCACTAAGACCACTTTGAAGTAGTCAAGTCGCGTGAGTCTGGAAAGCAATTGGCAGGTCCATTTATGTAAATAAACTTATCGTTATCTCACATCTTGATATCTCATCGAAATCAATATCAACAAAATATTCATGATCTGATGGCACAGTTAAAAACTCTATTAACCGAAAAGCTAATTTTTCAGAGGAATGCCAGAAAGTGCAATCAATTTGATTCTTTATTTAGTTCATCATAAGGTAATATCATACCCATTTCGCTGTTATTTTTTTAAAAATACCTAAGTATTCTTATGCATTTACTTGATGGTAGAAAAGATATTCAAAAAAGGATTTAAAAGAGGCACAGCTTAATCAAAATTAAATTAGAAGTTAAACCTAGTGGAACCTAAAAACTGTTGTGCAGCAATATTTGAATTTACCACGTACTTAAAATTAACACAGCAAAATATAAATTAAATATTTAATATACGAGTACCTATAAATATTTATTTTCACAAATTATTGTTGCCTATTATAAGAAATCAAACCCTTTTCAAAAGATCGCAATAAAAATGTATGGCTTCATGATTGTGAGGAAGCTTTTAAAATAAGTAAGTATTTATGTAATTATAAGCATTAAAAATCAATAATTTATTTCCGTCTTTTCGTGTGCCCAAATGACATCGTGCAAAAATATAAAAACTTAAATATTTACCATAATCATTTCCTGCACACCTCAAACCTTAAGCAACTTAAAATAAAACAAGCAGCTCATCATAAAAAAAAACAAGATGACTAAAAAATCTAAAAACTACAAAAAAAATTGGCAATTTGTAAAACCTTTAAGGCCGTCTCGACAAATGCTGCATGTAATTGCTGCTGCAAATCAAAAAAAATACAATAAAATGCGATTTTGGCATTTCAAAGTTGAGGTTGCCGGAAAAATGCAACGATGACGACGGTGTCTGCAACATAATGCTCCCGTACCTACCTTAATGTGCATGAGAGCTGTACCTTAACCAAATGCAAAAAATGTCAACATCGTTAAAGCGCAGCACAAAGCGCTAGCTCTAGCTGTAGATAGCTGCAGAGTTAGTGAGTAAATATGTAACTGCTGCATAGTAGATACTCAAGTAGGCAGGGAAGCGACTAGTGAGTGACTCCTTAAATGCCACTTTGACTCATAAACAGATTTTTCGTTTTTTTTTTGTTAATTTTTTTTATTTATTTTTTTGTTAATGTGGCAATAATGCAAAAGTTGCTAGGGTGAACTATGAGGCGATGACGCCGACGACGACGGCATGTTATATGTATGTACCCTAACCAAATTTACATAGTAAAGGGTGTTTTTTTAGAAGTGTGGTTTTCAATCTGGCAAATACTTTTTTCGGAGCTGGTCTTTTTGACAGCTGTCACTTGATTTATGCTCAGTTTGGTTTGCCATTTCATAATGAATAGACTTACTCCTGAACAACGTTTGCAAATCGTGCAAATTTATTACCAAAACGAGATGACCACCGTTCCCGATTTTCACGAGAAAATTTTTTTCAACAATGAAGCTCATTTTTGGTTGAATGGGTACGTTAATAAGCAAAATTGTCGCATTTGGAGTGATCATAATCCACAAGCCATTGTTGAGACGCCGTTACATCCTCAAAAAGTCACTGTTTGGTGTGCTCCATGGGCAGAGGGAATCATTGGTCCATATTTCTTCAAAGATGAAGCCGTTCATAATGTTACAGTCAATGGGGAACGCTATAGAGCCATGATTAATGACTTTTTCGTGCCTGAATTGTAGGATGTTCATGTGGCCGACCTTTGGTTCCAACAAGACGGCGCTACATGTCATACAGCCAACAAAGCAATCAATTTATTAAAGGAAACTTTTGGTGAGCGCATTATCTCGCGTCGTGGGCGTGTGGCGTGGACTCCAAGATCGTGCGATTTAACACTGCTGGACTATTTTTTGTGGGGTTATGTGAAGTCGCTTGTTTACGCAGATAAGCCCGAGACGACTAGGAAGAGAATGTACGGCCCCAATTGCTGTAAAAAGTGGTCGAAAATTGCGCCTCTCGGCTGGAATTTATTCAAACCAGCCGCGGCGGCCACTTGCCCGAAATCGTTTTTAAAACAAAATAATAAATCCTTATCTTTATAATAACGCTAAATTCTTGGCCATAACATTAAATTATATGCGTTTTATTTCTTCTTGAAAACCACACTTCTAACAAAAGACACCCTTTACATAAATACATAATCTCAACTGAATGCACAATCATCTCTACATGAGCCTAATAATGTTAACGTTGAGCAATCCTTTGTAGAAGTATTGGCTTTCTCGCATGAGCAAATTTTGTTTATCAATTTTTTTCAGCTTCTTTTCAACTATGACTATGGGAACTTTTCTGCTGCATTTTTTCAACTACTTTGATAAAATTTCCAAAGTACCCGTACTTGCATTCAAGTATGGGAAGTGTTCAAGTATACCATAAATGCAGCCAGCCTGCAACCTCCTCCTTTCCTTCACGGCATATGGTGGATCATTTCTACTTATTCGTCTTCTTCTTTATCTTCTTCTTCTTCTTATTCATTTGCTATTGTTAATTTTCTTTGATTACGAAGTTGCAGCAATTGTTGATTGTGATGGCATGAGCACTCATATGCTAAAATGCAACATAATAAATGTTCAATTTCTTTTTTGCTATTGAACATTATTGGATTTCAGCAGTAAGGGGGCAAGCGAAAAGACAACAAAAAGTTTCATCTCACGCGCACATTTAATAGATTATAATTTTTTTTTTTTTTTCATTAGCAATTTTACATTATGCTACGGTAGGTATGCTATGGTAGGTACTTGTAAATGGCTTACTTGTATTTTTGCATCCGGAAAATGAGACCTTGCGTGGGAAGATGAGCAATTGACTCTTTCTCTATTTTGCTTTTTTATTAATGATGTGGTTATTGCTGCTGGGAGGTTGTTTGTTGTTGTTGCAAATGCTGGTGATTTATTGCTTTTCACATTGTTGTTAATTTTGAATTTTTTTCCTTATATTTAATACAAAGATGCATAAGTAGGTGCATAGTCAGTCCTGGGAATATTATTTTGTGGCACGTCTACTCTAATATCCTGCCTTTGAAGTTGTGGTTAATAGGTTTTTTTTTTGTCGATTTTATATAACTGGAAAGAGTTTCACACGGAATTTTCAGTGTTTCTTGGTTAGATAGTGATATTTTTATTGTTAACACAAAATTTAAAAAGCAGTCATCGAAATTGTGGAAGGCAAATGATATAAAAATGTAACAAATACAAAATACATCGATATACATATGTAAACTACAATAATCGAGGGAACGTTTAACAACTTGAAAGTAGCACTAGTGAGATCGAAAGTAGAAGAGTGTTTTATTATTTTGATCGATAAAATGCTAAGTAGCAGAATAATTCCAAAAAGGAACGAGTACGACAAGTGAAATTAGCGCAAGAGGAGAACAACAACGAGTCCACCGCGTATGTGGTTACTCGTTATCTATCAAATCCTTACGATATTTAAACAAAAAAGTGTGTGAAGCAAAATATCTGGGAATTTTATTCGATAGCAAGCTGATCTGGAAAAGGAACATTGAAGAAAAAGAAAAGAATACGTTCGGTACATTTTATGCATACCAATTAAAACTGTTGGTAAACGACATGGCATACGTCCACAGATCATACATATATCGGATGTATACGAACGGATGTCCCTTTCTTACCTACAGATAGTTTGTATGGTGGAATGCGGCGAACAAGATCAGCTATCTCAATAAACTTTCCAAGGATAAGAGATTAGCATAGCGGGGTTGGAAAAAATACTTAATTTTCAATACCTCAAGTGAACTGTAGCCAAAACAGCTATCCGATTTCATTTTCGAGGCATAAGACTTTCGGACACACTTGTATTCCAAATTATATCACTTCTCAAGTGATAATACATAGATGGAGACTTCCCATAAATGAAACACATCAGACAGTTGATAGATTATGATAGATAATGCGGGTTTGAACAGTGACGATCTTCAATTCTACACAGTCGGGCTAAGACGGATGACCGCACTGGTTCTGAGGTCTAATGTGATGCACTAAAAATCACGGGGTTTTATAAACTCAATGATTGCTGCAGTGCTTTCCAAGCAAAGATTTTCGCTATTGGTAAAACTGCGCATGGTATTATGACAAGGAACATCGATCACTGACGGATTACTATCTTTGTAACAGAAAGCCAAAGAAACAATCAACATATCCTGGTAAATCAGGAACGACTGTAAGATAATCCGAAGCCTATAGCAACTTTTTTGATAAGAAAAGAAATCGCAACTTCCTTTGTATGGAGAGGAAACAAACTCGAATTATTATTTTACTGGCGTACTCACAAATGATGACCTCTAGGATTGGAGTCGCTGCACCTAACTTCTGTAGAAGCTGCGGAAAAGCAGAAGAGACTGAGTTCATTCGCCAGCCCCTCTATGATTGCCCTAATCTTATGATCCGTCAATTTCGTTTCTTAGAAGACAGACTGTTTTTAGAACTGGAAGACCAGGCGGAGATCCTGCCTGGTTCATCAGGAGTAATAAGTGGTTTCAGGATGATTAAGTATTTAACGAGTTATGTTTGGACAATGTATAAAATACAATAAAATATTATGAAATTGGGTACATTTTTGGATGCTCCATTATTCTGAGCACATCCCTCTAACCTAATGTAAGGGCACTGTGAGCTACATATAAATCAATACAACATCTTTTCCATCTAGTTTTATACCTGGAGCACCTCCTTCAGTTCTATCTTTCTCAAAAACTTAAGTAACATAGTGGGGTCCCGGTATACTATCTCAGTACTGTGCACTTGTGGCTTACCTAGCGTAAACTAATAAATCTAAGACAGCAATAACTTTCTGACAATAAACGATTAAAAATAGAAATCCTTTGTAGAGGATTATTCAGAATGAGCAATCTTATTACGGTTTATGGGATTTGCATTCGTGCACGGTCACATCCCGAATCATACTTTTGGGGGAGCTGGAGAAATTGTTAGTGGTGCTGGCTTATAAAAAAATATGTGTTTTCTAGTATTTATTCTTCTTTTAATGCTACAATATCCAATGGAGGGCTTAGGCCGAGCTTTGCGCGTGTTACACTTGTAATGTGAATGAAAGCGATTTACAGTTTTATGTCGAATCCTAACGTCGAAGTTAAAAGCTTTTCATAAACAACTTTTACTCTTGTAGGTATGCCACTGCCACTGCCAAGAGGTGGTTCCGTGTAGAAAAATAGTTTTTTCTACTTTTTGAATTTGCCGGTGCCGAGATTTGAACCCCGGACACATCTCTGCACACTGCACAGCAAGCCAACGCACTACCAACTACGCCACAGCGACCACATACCTGCAATAAAAGTACACATATATAAAATATCGTAGTCTACATTTTTTAAATGTTTCAAAAGCTTTTAGGGTAAACCAACACTATATTTGGACGAGCAAAGCTCCACCGAGCTTAAGCCTGGCTACATTTGAGTATACACAATTGCCTTTTATTATTGTAATAAAATCAAAGCCAATATATTTGAGGTAATAAGATTTAAAAATACCAAAATCTTCTTTGAAATTTGAATCAAGATCAAGTTATTTGATCTTGGCGTCCTCGGACTCTAAAATAGTATGAAGTACTATTGAGTAACTCTGCGCCCAAAGTTTTCTTGGTTGTAATTTAATGAGCGTTTTTAATTGAAACTTTCGTCCTATGCCTCAGCTCCAAAAACTTTAAAAATTAATTGAAATAGAAGACTTTATCGGATCTCTGTAAATAAACACACTTTACCGCTAATAAAGTGCAAAATTTTTACCAAAATAATTTTGAATTATTGGTAGCCATCATTGGATTGTGCAAAATAAAAATCTCAAGCTAGATAAACTTTTAAAAACTTTAGTTATATCATTGGCGTGAAAATAAATGTAAAATGTTTACAATCAAACTGGAAATCTTTGTGAGTAACGAAGCATCACAAGGTTTTGGTATGAGTGCCAAAGCGCCAGAGAGTGTATAATTGAACTTAATGTTTGCATCAAAATAATTTTACTTTCGATTTGGAGGTGCACTGCGAGTCCACATACAATTACTTTTTATCTTTCAATTGCAATTACTATACTTTTTGTGTGAGTAGAATGTTACGTTTGTTTATTGTAAAGAAGAAAAAGGAAATCTGTAATTTATTATTAATCAATTATCTTTTGTTGGTGTTAATTACTATCACAACATACTATAGAAATATAATATATAAAGAAACAAGACCTCAACAAAGCAATTGAATCAATTTATTCAATTCACTACGAAATCATTGTACGAAGGTATTTTCCTAACACGAATCCCATCGAAAAAATCGAATCGATTGACATTGATTAATAATGCGGCGCTGCGCGAGCATCACAAAACAAAAAATTATAAAAAAAAAAAACACGAAAAATTTAAAACACCAAAAACAAAACACAAAAAATGTGTGCCATCAAAAGTAATCACGATTTTGTTGTGTAGCAAATGTTATTTACGATATAAAATAAATATTACGCTATTTTATCAGTTAACAATTATTGGGACGAGTATGTATGTACGCTGATTGTCTACATACATCCAATGGAAGCTGGAGCATTGCCGGAGCATCCACAGCATAGATGATGTGTATAATGATGATGGAGCTTGATGGCGAACACAATGATGATGATGATGGTTAGATACACATCATCACCATCATCATCATCTCATCATCATGATAGTGTGATTGTAGAAACTGAAAGTTCGCAAACAAGAAAAGTGTTTTTCTGTTTTGTTAGCTGTTATTATTGTTGTAGTTAGCCTTAAGCATGACGTGCTTTTAGCAAATTATCACGTTCCTCTTTTTAGCAGTTTAATGGATTTTTTTAATTTTTTTTCTTTCCTTTTCCTTACCCTTTACCTTAAAGGGTATGCGCGGAATTCATTAATGCCAAATTATGTGATTAAGCCTGAAGAAAAATCTCTGCAATCTCAGTTGCGCTTTTTGTGTGTATTGCACAGTGTTATTGTGTTGTTACTGTTGTTGTTGTTGCTGCTGTTGGTGTTGTTGCTTTTGTTGTTGCTTTTGTTGTTGTTGTTAGGAATGTTAAAGGTGTGATGCTTTATTGATTAAAATAATATACTTTGTCGGCATTTACTAATAATTACAAATTTTAATAATGATATTTAAAGTATAATAGCTCAATTTTGCCTTCCGGGTCAATTACCTATACCCTAAGCAATGCCCTTTTTACTTTTTCTTTTTTTTAGAAATTATTTTGTTCACAGATCAGAAAGTTTTTTTAAAATGGTGTAAGTTATTTTATGATTAAAATGTTGATTATCACATGAGAAGTTGACAGCGTGTATTAGTTGTCATTGCCCATTATGAGTAACTTGAGTTTTCCATTATATTTAATGAAATTTTCCAGAATATGCCTGAGGAGAATGGAAAGCATGGATACGACTTTCATTTAGATAAACTTTACAAAACTGATTTCTATAAAAAGAAACTAAGATATATTGTACCTGAATATTTCCTCTATTCGCTCCCTACACCTACTCAAAAAGCCAGTAGCGTAGATACGTTTTTGGGTACAGTCAAAAGATTATAGATCACTATGGATCATGATATTCATTAAGCCACTTGGCGGTACTCTGATCAAAGACACGAAACCAGATTGATCACGGTTTGATCAACGGAAGGCCAGCATCCAGTGCACTAGACGTGCGCACAATACCTAGTGCAAACATCGACTCAAACCACTACTTAGTTGCAGCCAAGGTCTGCACACCTGTATGTGTAGCAAAAACCTGGATGTCGACAAGCTGCAATCACAACAGACAGCCGAAGTCTTAGCCAATCGACTCGAACTGCTCCTATAGCAAAACACCCCTCAACTTGATGATATATTCGGGCAGTTGACGCACAATTCCCGCTCCATACGAGATGCTAGGCTATCATTGTCGACGGAGAAATATGTGGTTCGTCCAAGAAACGACCCTGCAGTCAGTTGCAACATGAGCTGCTAAGGAGTGATACAGAAAGTTGAGGAGGGAAGTTAAACGCAACAAATGAGTTGCAGAAGGTGAGTTTAATGATATCGAGATGTTAGAGGACAGGAACGAGATCCGAAAATTCTCCGAAAGAATTAGATTCCTGACTGAAGGTGTCAAGATCGAGGCCTCTTCCTGCAAGGACGAAGACGGAAATCTGATGACAGATGTCCAAGGTACTATGAGGTTAAGGAGCGAAAACTTCTCGACTTAATAGCCATCGCTCGACTACAAAACAATACGGCTGCAGGCTTGCCTGTTGAGTTATTTAAAATTGGAGTCAAAGAATTCACAAAATGCATGCATGAGCTTCTATGCGGATTAAAGCATACTAAGTTATTGTAACCTCAGCGAACTCTGCCAAATTCATAAGAAAGGTGATTCCACGATCTGCGCCAGATAAGCCTTCATAATATCGCATATAAGGTTCTATAGAGCGTACTGCGCCAAATTCTGGAAAAGACCCGAGACACGCAACATCTACTTGTCGATTATAAAGCCGCCTTCGATAGCACGATAAGGGATCACTTCAACGCGGCAATGTCTGATTTTGGTATCCCTGCAAAGCTCATTCGTTTTTGCAAAATGACAATGACCGATACCACCAGCGCAGTGAAAACTGGGACAGACCTCTCCGCGCCATTTCATACCAAAAGAGGTTTCAGACAAGGTGACACCCTATCGTGCGACTTCTTTAACTTTATGCTGGAGAAAATAATTCGAGCTGCGAACATCGCCATCTCTGCCACTATTTTCTACAAAAGTGTCATGCTGCTAGCATACGCTGATGATATTGTCATCATTGGTAGAAACGCTCGAGCAGTCAGTGCAGCATTCTACAACATGGAAAAGGAGTCTCGTCGAGTGTGTCTAGTGGTGAATGAGGATAAAACGAAATACCTTGTGTCAACAAACAAAGAGTCACGGCGTCTTGGACAAAATGTCACTGTTGGCAACTATACTTTTGAAGTCGTCAAGTATTTCGTATATCTAGGATCCATCATAAACACCAACAATAATGTCAGCCTTGAGATCAAGCGGAGACTAACTCTTGCCAACAGGCGCTCAGTAGGCAATTGAGAAGTAGAGCCCTCTCTCGACCGAAGAAAATAACGCTCTATAAGTCCCTCATCCTTCCCGTCCTAATGTATGGCGCAGAGAAGTGGACATTGACCATCAATGATGAGAGGCTGTTATGAGGAAGATTCTCCGTAAGATCTACGGTCCAGTATGAGTGAACGACGTGTATCGAATAAGATGGAACGATAAGCTGTATGAGCTGTACGCCGACACTGACATAGGCAAGCGTATACAAATGCAGTGGCTTCGCTGGCTGGGTCATGTTAAGCGAATGGAAGCAAGCGCTCACGCTAGAACCATGGTGGAGGAATACGCAGAAGAGTCCTAATCTCCGTTGGAAAGACCCGGTATAGGGAAACCTGACTGCACTTGGCCTTATCAACTGGCGCCAGCGCGATCATAGCAGAGTCGGTTGCCTCTACGGCCAAAACCGATTATCAGTTTTAATGCCAACTAAGTAAGTAAACATTTGTTTCCAAAAATTACTCAGAGAACCAATTTTTGTTAATCCATGAGTCAGATAACAGTTTTCTTTTTGTGCTTCTAACAGCCATGCTCTTATTGAGCTGCCTAAGGTCTCTGCTTGCACACTTTAGGAGCGCTCTTTCAGCGCTTCCGGAAAGCTCCATGTCAGAGCTCCCTTCCTATGACATGCAATGACATGCTGTACTATAAAGGGCTCACTGCAGAAATGGGGCGTTCCAGTGTAGGTAAAGCAGTGCTTCTGGAGCGCTTCCTTTCCCGTTAGGATTCTACTTATTTCTATTGTGTTGAGAATACCTATAAAAAATTTAGTTTCCACCTCTCCTCGTTTCAAATGCGGTAACGTAACGCATATAAAATAGTTTTACTTCAAAAAATACGCCTTAAGTTCATTATCGCCCGGAATTATTATTAAGTGCTTTACATTTTCTTTCAATTTTTTCCCTGCCAACTTATATTTGAAATCATATAATTTTGGGCCACCAGTAAACCATATAAAAGTACCTACTTACTCACTAAAAACTGTTGAATAAAAATTAATATATATTTCTACATGATGTGATTTATCCCAAAAAAAAAAAAAATTATTTATCTATAAAAAATATTATAATTTCTTTTCTTTTTATTTAAAAATTCATTTTTCATAAATCAAAACTTTATTTAGTTTATTTAATGTCTGAAAGTTCACTGCATACTTATTTATATACTTGCAAGAAAACCGAAAAGAAAATGCACAAATTGATTGTATTAATAGTTGCCCATAAATCACAAATCAAGCCTTCCTCAAAAATTTGCTTCTTTATCTTTTTAATTTACTTGAATTGTTATTCAAATAATATTTCTGATATTTCAAATTTAATATTTTTCCAAGCCTTTACCCATTGCAGCTAGTGCTCCTTTCTATGTATTATAAGTTGGAATAAGTTGGTATTAGGGTTACAGTTTTTAGGTATTGTAAAATTAATAACTTTTACTTTTGATTTTGATTTAACTTACTTCACTAATCCTTTTAAAATATTTTGTTTTTTTAAATATCTCCTGCTTAAGGTGCACCTACTCTTTTCTTATTTCACACCTTAACATCTGGCAGAGTGTCCGGGGTTCAAATCTCGGCACAGGCAAAATCAAAAAGTAGAAAAAGGAGTATCTGCACCAATTCTGGTGTAAATTGTTAGAATATTAAGAAGTTTGCGTCACAAGAATACATATCATATTTTTTTGATCCTGTGAACTATTTCTTGTTTTGTGGGCGGATTTTAAAGTAATACCATATTCTAGACTTTCTCCCTTAATATGATTTATATAGTATATTACAATCATCAGATGAAGAAATTTATTTCTAATATTAAATTTTGAAATTATTTAAAAATGGCAATCTTTGAAAGCTTTGTTTCCCTAACTTACTTATTTACCATACTTAACTGGCACTACAACCGATGATTGATCTTGGCCGCCTCTATAAAGCTTCGCCAAAGGCCTTTGCTATGCGCGCGCTGGCGCCAGTTGATAAGGCCAAGTGCAGTAAGGTCGCCCTGTACCTGATCTTTCCAACGGAGATAAGGACGTCCTCTTCTGCGTGTTCCTCCGCCGTGGCTCGAATAAAACACCCTTCTAGCCGAAGCGCTTTCTTCCGTTCGCTCAACTTGACCCAGCTAGCAAATCCGCTGGATTTTCATACGCTTGACTGTGTCAGTGTCGGTAAACAGCTCATACAGCTCATCGTTTCACCTTATTCGATACACGTCGTCCACGCATATTGGGCCGTAGATCTTACGGAGTATCTTGCTCTCGAACGCTCCTAACAGCCTCTCATCATTGGTATTGGCGCCATAAATTAGGACGGGAAGGATGAGGGACTTATAGACCATTATTTTCGTCGGTCGAGAGAGAGCTCTGCATCTCAATGCCCTACTGAGCCCGTAGTAAGCTTGATCTCAAGGCTGACATTATTGTCATCTAAATCCTAAATAAACGAAATCCTTGACGACTTCAAAAGTGTAGTTGTCAACAGTGACATTTTGTCCAAGACGCCGTGACTCTTTGTTTGTTTACATAAGTTATTTTGTTTTATCCTCGTTCACCACTAGACCCACTCATCGGGAATTCCTTTACAGGTTGGAGAATGCTGCACTGACTGCTCGCACATTGGTGCCATTGATGTCAATATCATCAGCGTATGCTAGCAACATGACACTCTTGTAGAAAATAGTGGCAGAGATGTCGATGTTCACAGCTCGAATTATTTTCTCCATTATAAAGTTAAAGAAGTCGCACGATAGGGTGTCACCTTGTCTGAAACCTCTTTTGGTATGAAATGGCGCGGAGAGGTCTGTCCCAATTTTCCCTGCGCTGGTGGTGTCGGTCATTGTCATTTTGCAAAAACGAATGAGCTTTGCAGGGATACCAAAATCAGACATTGCCGCGTTGAAGTGATCCCTAATCGTGCTATCGAAGACGACTTTATAATCGACGACTAGAAGGTGGGTGTCGATTCGTTTTTCTCTAGACTTTTAAAGGATTTGGTGTAATGTGAATATCTGGTCGATGGTGGATTTACCAGGCCTGAAGCCATACTGATAAGGTTTGTTGACGATGTCTTTCGCACAGTACGCTCGATATATATACGTTCTTGTAGGTCGAAGACCTCCTTCCCTAAAAGACGCAAAGTCTTTTGTTTCCTTTTGTTCATTTTAAGTAAGAAAGTTTGTAAAATAACGTATGAAGAAGTAACTAAGTAAATTAAATTAAGAAACATGATATTGATATTTTAAAGGTAAAATATCCTTTGATGTCCTTTGACAGTTTTTGATGTGAAAGTCATTATTCTCATTTTTTATGAAAACCTTTTTTTCAACTTTAAAATTATGTAAATTTTTAACCATCTCCTTCACTTGTAAATGATGTTCTTTACTACGATGCATAAGCATGGACTAACTTCATGCCAAATTTAAAGAAATATCTGAGAATGGCTCAGTATTGTAAAAAAAAATATTTCGAATGTTACCAGATAAAAACGATTACATTAAGAAACTTTCAACTGGATCATTGAAACCAGATCAGAAACAGATTGATGCTATTAAAACTTTTAAAGCTTTCCTTTACCATCAATATGAATGTTGATTCCTAAACAAATATTAAAATTATGTATGAGGATTGTAAGAAAATATTACACACTGTGTTATTCGAATGTTACAAAAGAAGCAAACAAATTGTTAAGCATTAATATTTGAAGTATCGTCCCAAAAATTGGTGTACATAAGTATGTTATAAACTAAAAGGACAGAGATGTAAATTTTTGGTTTATAGTTCCAAAATTACCGTGTAATCATAATCCGTCAAAAACATGATTTTGTTAAATTTGTACAATCTTTAAAAATTATCTTGGGAAGTATTTGCCCAAACAAATATTATATCTACTAACTCGAAGTATTTCTTCATTGTAAAGTACATATGGTACATAATAATAATGCAAGTGAAATTACTTTTGTTAAAAAAAAAAGTAAACTAATAAGAATGTTAAATGTATGCCAAACATGAAAATTATTCAACAGTACCAGAGAGAAACACGCAACATTTGTACACGTTGAATTTACGAAAATTACGTAATCAGAGAGTGGGTTTTACTGTACTTACTTGCAGTACATAGTAATGCGGCGCAGGAAAAACACCATAAAAACCACGACAACATCGCTACACCTCACCATGACAAATGCACTGGGATGCAGGCAAGCAGTCAGACACTCAGATAAAAATGTACAATGCATAAAGACATTCACCGAATTTCAATCAAGCACGGGCATGAAAGTGCACAGGTATTGAAGATGCGCCTGTGACTGTAACTGCAACTGCAACTGCGCCTGGCATTTGGGAAAAATGAGGAAAAACTATGTACATGGAAAACTTATATGATACATCTGATTGTATATATACCATATGTACGCTGCATGAACATGATAAATAAATAAAAACAAAAAGATGAAGATGCTGCTGTTGTAATACAAGTCGAATGTAGGTATGTAGGTACTTAAGTTGGTGAAAAGCAAAAGTCTACTCAACTTCAACTTTACATTGTCGTTGCACTATCATTAAAAATTAAAGAAGCAAAAAAAAAAATGCCACTTTGACTGTGACAACTAATATCTACATACATCGTCTACATCGTAACTATGACTCTGTGCTTACGTGAAAAAATCTTTGCTTCGACGATAGCACATCAGAGTAATTTTAGTTGGGTAGAAGGCATTTGTGAAAAATTAACTACAAGCAGCGAGAGTATGCATTGATTTAGCTGGAGAAGAATTGCAAGCGCGCATCAGCAATAATCACAAATATAATCAGTAGTGTCATAGGGGATAATGGGAGAATAGAAACTACAGCTGTAGCTGAAGTACCCCTTTAGAGGCATTTGAGGTAACACTTTTTAACGTAATTAGATAAGTTTATAAGTTGCCGAAGCGTGGTTTCACTGTCTCCCATAGGTGGCAGCACTGTACCACTGACACAAAACGTCAAGAAAAACAATCGCCATTACAAATCATTTGGCGGAAAAACTTGACGTTTCGTAGTCGTTCTTCAGACGAGTGATATTCCTAACAATTGAAATATTAAAAGGCAATGTTTTATTTTATCGTGGAAATTCTTGAAATTATTGAAAAAATTTAAAGGTAAGTACTGGTACATATTTCACAGTTTTAAACTAATTTTTAAGAATTTAATGGCGATTGGGAAAAAATCGCGGTTCAATATAACTTTTTGGGCATCATAAGAAATGACGAAGTAACTGTAAGTTACTTTCTTAGAATTGTTTTATATTTATGATGGGGTTAAAGATGATCATCGCAGCGAAAATTGTCACGGAAATGAAGGGGAGCGCCTTTTATCAATCAAGTATGAAAAAAAATAAGATGCATATGTATGTATATACACACAAATGTGGTAATGATGGGCAGCACATATGCCTCCACATGTATCCACGAATATGAATCTAACTCGACTAATAGAGGGCGCTGATTCGCGAATGATTCAAACCTGATTGATAGAGGGCGCTTTACTAGTAAAATTTTACATTTCAAACAAAAATTTTACATTTCAAACAAAAATCGTTAGAAATTTCTAGAGCTAAAAGAATGAGCGAGTTTAAACTGAAAAAAAACGGGAGGCATACACAAACGGCGCTTGTGTTACGATAAATTCTACAACAATAACTGCGGCTAAAAGAAAGAGAGACTATAGAAAATGTAGACTTCGTCGATGAGGCGCAAAAAAATTCAGATTCTGCTATCGTCACTTCACTAGCAACTTGAGGCGCAACAGTATTGAATTTAAGTGAAAAACAACTCGCAAAGACTAATGCGGAGAGACAGCATGAATGGAACCTTTCTTCCGTGTAAAGAAAAAAAACTCGTTCCAGCACAACAAAACATAAACGAGATTTGCCAAGTTTCTAGACAACCTCATAACATTCGCGAGTTCTCAGACCGGCAAGTGGCAAATTTTCTACCTGTTGAGATCATACAACCTGAATATTTTGATGACGATGATGATGATTATTATAATGATGATAATAATGATGATGATGCTAAGATTCTAATGATAATGATGTAGCAAATAAATTCCCTTGCTTTGAGTATAAATATTTTGATGGAGATGACGATTTTGCAGATGGCGTTACATGGATTGGAATGCAAACGATCAAAAATATGATCTAAAAAATTTCTTCGGCCACGCCTGTAATGTCTGCGATAGACTCTGTTTTTTACAGATTTACTAAACATAACCTGAAAACCCGAAACGAAAAAGTTCTGAAGAAGTAAACTTCTGTAGGGCGTCCCACTGAAGCACATAATTTGTTTTTTTTTTGTGTTTCCTTGCACCAATTGTTGTGTCAAATCGCTATTTTATAGAACAGAGATGAGTTTTGCCTCGTTTCCTGTGAACAAATGCCAGCCAAAATTATAGGCAAGAACTCAGACCGATGCCATAACTAACGACATTCGTCCACGACACTTGCATTGAGAAAACAAACACATTCTCGTTTTGCCCAAATTGCGATTCCGGCGATGAATTGGAATTTTTTTCTTTTTAAGTATTTTTTTTTTTTATTTAACAAATAAATGTCAAATGGCGCGAACGTATTTGGCGTTTTTCATTGTACTTTTTTACTATTTCAGTGCTTTTTCGTGATGCGACAACTTACAAGCCAAAATTTGAAAATTGCCATTTTGGGACATTTCGGTAAATTTTCGGCGATGAGTCCATTCCACTTGGTATCTGTAGTAATATTGTTATAGCTGAGACTTCCCCCAAGGGTATATCTTGGTAACTTACAAACCTCTCCCCTACTAATATATTTAAACCAGCGTCACTCTTTAAATGCTGATTCTGTTTTCAATAGATTTTTGGATAGTAAGTTTTTAATCAAAATTTCCTCACCTATCATATGGCCATCTCTTATTTCTTCCTAAGAAGGATGCAATCAATTCAGCTCCAAAATAAATGTAACTTCTAACAAAATCCAATAATTTTCCTTGAAAGCATTTCATTTCTGATGCCATCTACTCCATGCTCCCCTATACAGCAGCAAAAAATATGGTACAGTTGCTTATTGAGTAATTGCGAAAACTTGTTTGATTAACATTTTCTTTCTTTCTACTTTTGTTGATTTCCAAAAGATTTTTTCACTGATAAAAATGATTATGACAAATGTTGCCACATACTACACATAGAAGCACACAGCTGAAGCAGCAGCAGCAAAAGCAATACTTTTAATTCTTTGATGCAATACAAGAAATTATTATTACGATATTTTTTCGATTGTTGTTGTGAATGTAAGCAGCAATAATTTTATGATTGTGCATGTTGGTTTTCTGCTGCTTCCAACAATTTCAAATCGACAATTGCAATTGCGTCTTGCTAGTGTCGTTATCGCCGTCGTCATCCTCAACATCATTTGCACACGTGCGCGTGGTCCGGAGACTAACATTGTAGCTGCTCGTTGCCGTAACAAAAAATTTTTGAATTTTTTAGTGTGCGCTTATAATTTTTAGTTGTTTTGTTTTTGTTAAAGTTATTTACTATTTACGATGCGCTTGCAGTTGCGGTTTTTTTTTGCTCAATTTGATTACTGCACACAACATTTTACGAAATAATCTCCTCGGCAATTTTGGTTTTGGACTTAAACTTTTTGTTTTTTACTTTTTTTCTAATTTGGCAAAACGCATTCAAGTGAACGCATAATTTTTTTCTTTTTTTTTTTTTGAGCAGTTTAAGACAAAACGCAGATTGAATGTTGCTTGTTGCAGTTGCATGCTGCAATCTGGCAAATAGTAAGTTTTGAGTGACAGCACACTTGATTTTAAAACTGTACAATGATTTTTATGATGCTCTAAAAATTTATAGATTATAATTTTTGGTTTAATTTTTATGTTTTAGCTTATGCTGTTATGACGAGCATGAAATTGTTATAGATTAACACAAGTTTTAACCTTCTGGGGTGAGCGTCAGATACCAAAACGGCACGACCCCAAAGGGTTAACTTCGAAATAAATTACATATGTAGGTATGTACATTATGTCAAAACAGTACAGGCCATTGGTCAATAAAACACAACAATTTTATTATTCATTCAAATTTATTGGATGGCCTTCATAGTAGACCCCTTTCGAAACAATGCACTCATGCCAAAGAATAATCCAATCATCAAAATATTTTTCAAACGAATTTTTCGGAATTGACTGCACTTCTCTTTTATATCTTCTATCGACTGAAAACGGGTGCCTCAAAATGAGTTTTGGAAAGAGCAAAAAAGTCAGCAGGAGCGTTATCACGTGAATGAGGTGGTTGTTCAATGAGGTTTGTTAAGTTTTTGACAGAAATTCGTTCACAATGATAGCCTAGTGAGAAAAGGCGTTGTCATTAAGCAAAATCCATGAGTTTTCTTTACTTACCGTCTGATCTTCTGGCAAGAATTCTGAGTTCACAGCACCGCGATAATGAAAGAAAACGATCCATATTACCGACCAGAGCGAGGCAAATCTTCCACAACATCCCGACCACCTTTGAATGCAGTATACCAGTCATATGCTCGTGTTTTTGATAAAGGCGATTCACTGTAGGCCTTCTGTAATATTTTCAGTGATTCGGCATACGAAATTCTATTTGCAATACCAAATTTGAGTCAAATTCTTTGTTCGATATTTTTGTTCATTGTAAAAATCGCAAAACACACTTGTGCTGAACTGACAAAATCGAAGCACTGTACACAAATTAAATGACAGATCGCACTTCGTGTCAGGATAGAGGACAGTGATGGCAACTTAGCGACAAAAATAATTTTTACAATCCCTTTAAGCGCGATTTTTAAATGTACATTTTCCGGTACTTTTTTGTATGTATTTCAATATCTACATTCAAATATCAAAAAGAAATTTCAAATATTCTTCAGAACGTCCCTCATTATTTTAAGAATATTTCAACATTATTGAAAGATTATTCACCCGCCGATCGAACCTTACAACCAACCAGATGCAATATAAAGACTTCAGGTAGACTATTGACAATAAACTCGATGGTGTTTGGTATGAGCTGTTAAAATTGAAAATAATTAATTTAATACGAGTCGGTATTCAATTGAATACTCAAATTGCATAAGCTCACAATTGCATTCTTAGCGTGCCAATCTACGTAGCCTTAATCGCCACTTATAAAGTAACCATTATCAGTAAAGTATTATCGGTTGTCTCGCATAAGATAGCCTTTGAATGGTGCTGGCGTCATATAGCAAAATTTCCCTTTGTCATTTGGTCCAACTGGCTGTATATCATAATTTACAACTTTAACTTTTACCCCGGGTACTAAGTTTTCACTAATGACAACAATACCAAATTATTCAGTCATTCCATAACCTTGAAGGATTTGGCATTTGTCCACTAGTTGTTTTGTTACATCATGCACTATATTCAGCGTTGACTCACCACTAAGAAGCCCCACCTTCAGTACGCTCCATTCATCGGTATTATGGACCTCACGCAAAGAATCATAAAATAAACCAGGAACACAAAGATAACTTTACATGTACGAAGCATATCATAAGAGTAGCCGCCCTCAGCACCTTTACTCACTCAGATACCTTCAAAGCGAAGTAAAAGTGATTTATTTAAAATTATCACTGGACCAACCAACGTAAAATACTCTTAGAAAATAATATCGAATCTTTATTGCATTGTGCATGGCCTGTCGATTCCCACCACAGTCTGGTGAGGCCCAACAGTTACATGATTTAAGCAGCAACCTTAGGCACTCCAGTCGAGTCCGAAGTAAGCAATAATACAGCTAGCTCTAATTTCGGATGTTCGGCTTTGGCCGCTTGAAATTTGGATATTTCCTCGGCTGCAGTTGGGTGCAATAGCTCAGTGTCAAGATTGGGCGATGCAACAGCATTTACTGATATCAAGTGTTTCACAGGCCACGCATCAGAAGCGTGGAAAGCTTCCCTGCAATTTTCTTCAAAGCATATCATTTTTTGGTTCAGTAGCTGTAGCATATTATCGATATAGTCTATGCAATCAGAAGAATGCAGTATTTAGTTTGAATTCGTAAGATATTCTGGAGCTACCAAATATATTACATATATCCGCTCAAATCTTACTATTGACTTAAGTATGATACTTGCCGTCACAAAACTTTGTATCGAAAAAGTTTACCGCTGCTTGGTAACTGCCGGCGGTCAATGGCGCTATTTTATCATAACTCAAGGAGTAGAGCGTAATCACATCCCCTTTTTGTATGTATACCGTATCTCTGAAGGTTCTTAGCTACCGTGACAGGCTCGCAATATATTTCACCAGCAGTCTTTTCCAATCCGGTATCGTAATAATATTCCAGAATCTTATGCTCATCAATGGAACGCATCGTCTAAAGAAATACTTCACCCAGAGATTGATTTATGAAATTATCACCGGCAAAGTTCGCCAACATCCATATCTTCTGATCAGCATTGAAGCACAAAGGACGTCCGTTAGGCAGTTTTTAAACGCGCCAAGATTTTAGTCCTCTGACGAGAATAATTTTTATTTATTATTGCGAATTTATTTCTCCACACTATGTAATCTACACTATTTCACCTCGTTGCTATTTACTTATATATTAGACATTTTTAGTAAATGCATGAAAGGTATTTCTGTAAAACTATTTTATTTGACTCCTTTTAGGCTTTATTTACACACACAAATTCACCTGAGCATGTTGACCAACCAGAGGGCAGTTTTTCAAAGTATAGTGTTAACCATTCATAATTTGGAAATTCATTTTGATGCAAATAAGAATTTTTTTTCCAATGTAGCTTTTATTATTCGAAATTATGATCCTTCCAATGACTTCCTCAGCTGGCATTGCAGTAAGTAGCCCATACGATCAGCCCAATTTTTCAGTACATTGCCGACTGTATGGAGCTGTACTGGACCGATGGCTGCACCAATTCAAACCCTAAGAGCCTCAATCTTTGCTGGATGGGTAGCGTAACACTTATCTTCAACGATGGATACTACTTGATGGCCAATGCACATCATCAAAACGGCTAATAACGCGGTTTTCAAAGTTCCCACGCAAAAGATCGATTATTGCCCTTGTGGCTTGTGTAACACGGCGCGCCATCCTTTTGGAACAAAATGTTGTCTAAGTCCAATCTTCTAAAATTTACTACAAAAAATCAGTTATCATTGTAATGCATCTTCCTTACTTATTTTTAAGGAAAAATAGCCCAAGGATTCCTGCCGGTCCAAAAACCACACCAAACAGTTACTCGTTGAAAGTGCATTGGCTTCTCAACAATTGCGAATGGATTTTCTGAGCCCCAGATACGACAATTTTGCATATTAGCGTAAACACAAAGTGAGCTTCTTCAGAAAAGATAATATTTCGACCCATCTTCTTCCAAGCGTTCCAGAGCTCAATTAGCGAACCGGAAACCTTGTTGAGGGTCATGTGGCTTCAGCTCTTGTACTAATTGAACTTTGTACTGCTTCATATCGAGGTCTTTATGTAAAAGTCGCAACAAAGAATTGCATGCAAAGTTCAATTCATAAGGATTGTTCTTTCACATTCTGATCAAGCGTATATCGGCCCATTTCATTAATCGCAAATATAAAACCGCCATAATTCGAATGGCAATAGAGTTGCCCCACTCAAAATAACCAGTAGTTCCAATTCCAAATGTTGGATGAACCACCCTGTATATTGTAGTATTGTTATCAGTTAACGAAGGATGTTAAATACTTCGAATAATATGTAATAAAAATTACTGAAAGTATTACCAACCTATTTAAATATTTATTATTTCTTTATAAACAAATTTCTAAGTCATTTTACCTTCATACCTTGTTATTGACGTCAATACATATCTGCTTAATTGGAAATGAATTTTGTAGAATCTCTATTACTTATTTACTAAGTTTCTGTATTGCAATAAAAAAAACTTTAACTGTATGTAAATATCAATATCAATCAATGCCATTGATTAGTATGTAAAAAGATATGACTTCAGTGGAAAAAATGTAGTATGTCATCAAAGACATATTGTTTCTCCTTAACCCAAATCATGTAGTCAGACCATTCAGAGTCAGAGATTCTCTTGGGTCAGGTGGTACTTTAAAAGTGAGGAAAACTGTGTCAAATATTTTTTTTATATTTCTATCTAAGTAAGTTAAGTATTATTAAATTTGCTCATATATCTTCACCGGTACCAAGTTGTTGCACAGCTTTTATTTGTTAAACACAAATATAGAATATGTATTTTTTTTTGTCCAAGAATAATTGCATTTCTACGACAATTCTTCAATATTCTGACACAAATACCTTTTAAATGCTGATAGACGCATAAATCATATTCAGCAATTTGTTTTGATAGTTGCTAGAAGAAAAACAAGTGGCACTCCTTTAAAAAAAAATCTACAACAATAATAGCACCAATACAACGCAAAGTAAGTAAGTAGAGACTTTAAACTATGGTAACTAATAGCAAAAAATTGCCATAATTAAGTGAAGAAGATATTGCACACTGCAAGTAATAGGCAGTAAGGCAGTAAGACAGCAACTAGAAGAATCGATAAACGAATTGCATACGGTGCAACAGCAGCAATTCAATGAAGAAAAATCTTCTTATAAAATGCAATGGAATAACCTTTTGCACCCCAGTCAGCAAGTCAAAGGAGATGAGAAGAAGAAGAAGAAGACGAAAAGAGGCAATAACACTTTAAGAAATGGCCTTCTAGCTGCCAACTCTAGTCACTGGCAGTTTCAGCAGCAGCAGCTGAAACCACCAGCACCAGCATCAGCATCACCACCACCGTCAACCATTGCCACCAACAGCAATAGCAGTGCCACTAGCAGCTTCAGCATCTAACTGCATATATTAGCACATCAGCGCCACCACCAATAAAGCGCAATTAAACTTACATAAGTTGCGGCGGTGATATTGTTGTTGTTGTTTCTGTTATTGTTGATTAAAAATGTGCATAAATTTAAAAAGTTATTATATGAGATCCATTATATATGCACAGCGCAGTGTATATATATTGTAGTAAGTAAAAGAGAGGATTTATGTGAGTGCATGAAAGCAGCCAGCAACATCCTGGTTGCCGACTACACATAGTACACCACTAACTGCTGGCATGCTGGCCGGTCAGCAATTATGCTAAGTTACTTGTGATATTTAACATTTTAAAGGTTAACAAGTGCCATACAATGACGGATTCAACTTTATGAATGCATTTAGATTTTATCGTTCCTACTCATTGTAAGTGGGTACGAGTAGTTGATAGCTAAACGAGGGAAGAGGAGCAGGGAAACAGGCAGGCGGCTGTAGATGAAAGAAGCTTAACTGATTTACGGATGTCAAAAGTAAATTTCTAAAGAAACAAAAGCGAAAACTACAAAGTCACGCCATAAAGTTAAAGAATGAAAAAATGCAGAAGAAAAATAAATAAATTCTTCCGAATGAAGATAAAATATTTTTTTTATTTGTTTGTGACGTCTTTTTCGGATAATTTTATTGTTGTGTCAAATGTACGCAGCGTTGTTGAAATTTAGTTGTTGTTGCTGCACAATTATTGCGACCACGACCACACCACACATTGCGTCGTCATGTCTAAAGCCGTCAACAACAATCAAAAAAAAAGAAAAAAAAACCAGCAAACAAACAGAAACAAACAAAAACAAAGTGCTTCATTAGCATTTATTATTGCAAATGCGGCGCAACCCAACTACACGCATTTACCAAGTAAATAATTTTCACAAAAGACATGCATACAAACAACAAACAACAATCAACAACAACAATATACCATATAATAAAAATACATTTATTCCAAACGCGAAAAAATGCATTACGAAAATGCAAGCAACTTTGTGCATCTCCGATAAAAATACAATTAGTCACACTATTCGCTGCGATTCTAATTTTCAGTTTTTGGTTTTTTGTTTACAGTCGTTGTTGTTAGTTTGTTTGGTTGCCTCCTTCCTCTGTCACTGTTTGCATGTCATTTTGTTGTTAAAGTGTTAGATGCTTGGCACATCTCGGCGGCAGCAGCTTGTTGAATACCACACCACCAGCACATCACATCACACGCACACACACCACCGCCGCCACCACTACCACTGCACCATTCCCACTACAGCAATTGCTGCTTTTGTAATTTTTATGTGCATTTTGCCAAGGAGAAAAATTCTCACGTTTCATTTTTGATTGCAATATTTCTTTTCAGATTTACTTGTTGCTGTTATTTGCAAATGTGCATTTTATGCAAATTCTTTATTAATCTCTACCTTTTTATACTCTTCTGCTGCTTCTTTGTAGTAAGTTTTCATTTTTGTTGGTATTCTGTTTTCTAAGCATAAATATGTAAGTCGTAAATTAAATAAGTTTGATGTTTAAAATATATGTAATTGAAATTTAGTAATAAATTTTATTACCATGATAGAGTTTTGATCTTAAGTCTTCCGTTTCAAAAATAAAAAGCAATAAATAAATAAATTAATAAAAGTTCAAAAATAATTATACATCAATAAATTTAATTTCATAAATGTTAGCAAAAAAAAAAAAAAAACTTACCTTGCAAGTTATTTACATACTCGTTACTTATGGCCTTTAGTAGGGTAGGCCGATGTAAATGTGGACACGGAGTAATTCTGGACTGACACTTCCTCGTACTCTTTGATGTATGTAACATGTCAATTCGCTTTTCTCATGAAAAACAAATATGCTCTCGAAGACACGGACCGTGTTCACGCATTTCTCGTAACTCTCTGAGCGGATCGGAAATAATTTCATTTATTTTCTGAATTTTTTGTGTTTTTGGTGTGCTAAATTTGTTATTTTTTGCAACAACTAATACCGGTAAGTGAATTGATAGTGAATTTTGGTCCTTTCTCTTTCAATCCGTACAAAAAACTCCCATGGTTTTATACAACATGTTATACTGCGATAACATTGAAAAAAAACAACACGACTCGGGGCAATTCTGGGCACATGGCGGCAAAGGTTAGCGTTGTATTCCATTGTTGTTTTTGATTTATTTTAACACTCGTTCGATAAAAAAAAGTGGGTTTTCGATTTTTAGTCATTTTGTTGTCATCATGCCACGAAACTGAATGTACTGATTTTCCAAACAGTTGTTTCCATTGCGATTCTGAATATTCTGACTAAAAATGTTTTTTTTTATCATTTGCCAACATTTTTCTGTTTAGAATAAAGTTTTTTAATGTTTAAAAATAACAAAAAAAAATTACTCTTTTGTGTCTATACTTATAATTAGCCCGCCGTTTCCAGTATTACCCCGTCACAGAAGTCTGACTTCAAATCGATCTAGAGACATTTTGTTGTGCGTTTTTTCGGTCGTACTTGTTGTCATTTTGAATTATGAACTTACTCTTTCTAATGTTACACACGGTTTGAGAATACAGTTTAAATTAAGCATTTTATGGTAAAATATCCGAAACGTGCCCATAATTACTCCTACTATGGACCTCTGAATCTATGTGAGGCGTTATAGTGCCGCCATAATCTTCTTACGAACACAGCCTCAAAATAACTCTTATTTTTTAAGTTAAGTCAGTCAGATTGTAAGTAAACTTTTATATTGCCAAGTAAAAGTTTAAAATTACCCATGCATGTATTTAAATAAGCTCCAATGAACTTTAGGTTCCTTAGGTTTGCCAGGCAGATCAGGCGATCGTTTCCGAACCATCCATGGTTCCTCATCAGTGATCTTAGTGGTATTTCTTTGTGTTTACAACAATTCATATAAGCTAGTCATATTTAAGAATAACAAGATAAACTTAAAAAAAAATTCGAAAAATAATATTCCAAATTAAAAATTTTGAAACAAGTTTAAAATTACTTTTAACTTTTAATTATAAAAATAAATGTTAAGAGTAGACTTATAATTTTAAAAATAAAAGTTAGGAGTCTTCCTAAAGTTTTATAAAAAAAGAGCTTACGTTTTTGAGTCTTTCAAGACTTTATTTTTAAAAGTCTCTGAAAATTTTGGTTTTTAAAACTCTTTGGAGCCTACTACATATTTTTACTATTTTCTACTACTTCCTTACTCACAATTTGTCAGTACTCTTTCTACTAATATTTAAAAATAAAAGTAGGAGTCTTCCTAAAGTTTTATAAAAAGAGCTTGCATTTTTGAATCTTTCAAAACTTTTATTTATAAAAAACCGTGAGGCACGTATTTTTAAAAATGTTTAGAAACTTTTCTTTTTAAAAGACTTTGGAGCCTACTACATATTTTTACTATTTTCTACTACTTCTTTACTCACAATTTGAAAGTACTTTTGTACTATTTTCTACTACTATTTTCAACTATATTTGCTACTACTATTCGCTGCTACTTTTTGGTCTACCACTATTTTTAACTACTTTTTTGCTACTAATAATTTTCCACTTATAATTTTAACTACATTTCACCACTTTTTTACTACTTTTCCAAAGTCTTTTAAAAATGACAGTTTTCAAAGACTTTGAAAATCAAGAGTGAAAATAGGAGTCTTAAAAGATTTTTAATTATAAGATATTGACTAAGGTTTTAAAGTTAAAAAGATAGGTTATTTCAATACTCTTACTTCATACTTTTAACTCTTTTGAAATACAATTTTCTAAAAACTCTTATTTTAAATAATTTTTGATAAAAGTTATAAGAGTTTACGAATGATCGGCATTGGCCAACTCCAAAAAATTCAACAGCTCTTCCAACTAAGTATAAGTATATATATATGATCAAGCATCACTTGATAAGGATAAATATAGTGCCTTTGAGCGAAGTTGAAGATTTTTCTTAACCATTTTTAAGATCTATTTCAGAAAAAAAGAACAAACCCAAATCTGATTTGGAAAATTTTTAAATCTTCAATAAGTCATTTCACTATTCAACAAAGTTTTAAAAAAAAATTTCTGAAAATGACGGGGTGTAATAATGACGTGAACAAGTGTGCAGAAAAGTAAAAAAAAAAAACTCATATGCAATATCATGCGGAACAATTTTTCTGCGGGATTAAAATAGTATTTAATAATTGAGCTTGATTTCCATGCATCGATATCGATTGAGGAAATATTCGACTCTAGAGTTATACTGTTAATATTTCGTAAATAGCTCCTCCTGAATAATGGTTGCACACTCTGTAATTGATAACCATTCACCTTCAATTCGCATTAACCTTCAATACTTCTAGTTTATGTATCTAGTGGTTTATTTTATGCTAAAAGCGTTGAAAATATCAAAAGGAACCTCCGTATTTTATTTAATCCACTGCTATGATGACTCTATTTCTCTCATGTCATAAAAAATAAAAAAAATAATAGAATAGCTATTCGTAGAGTCAGTCATACTCTTTTTGGTGAAAACTTTATAATATAAAATCTTTGTACAATATAAGAATGTATTACTCTAAATTAAGCTTTGAAGATTTCTTTCAGTTAAGCTCCTGTACCTACACATTTTCTCAGGGATGCCATGTGGTCCCTAGGATTTATTAATATTCATAATCGCAAGCGCAGCAGTACACAACATATACACCACATATACACAAATATATCTTCTAAAAGTCCAACAAAACGTCCTTGAACGTTTAATTAGATACAAGTGAAGCAAACGTGAGTTGGGTACTTCATACAGTACTCATACAGTGTTCGCTACTAGATATTTCGGTAAGAAACAAAACTAAATGGCACTATTAAAAACCACTCAAAAGTTATTATCGTACATGACAGAATGACCGACTAAATGACAATCCACATGATATCAGTTACTACGAGTATCATATCTTTAAGTTGTCATACGTTGTCTCAAGTATAGTATGTACATAATTTAGCCAAGCCAACTTCAAGTCTGAAACGTTGGTGATGCGAATATCAACTCGTATTATGAGTAAATTGTAATCGTAGGAGAAAATAACTAACCTTGTTGATTTTCATTAACTTGATACACTTTGTGTTTTTTGCTTGTTTTATGTGTACCTATGGTTTGGTGTGTCAAATAATAGTTTACTTCATAGTTTACCACATTGCCAACAAATAAAAATGACAAACTGACTTTTATAAATTACTATACATTTGCAAAAAGGAGCATCGTTTTTTAATGTGGTGGAAGTTTTTGTAATATTTCATTAAGTAAATGAATTGTCGGTATATAAGAAAAATGTAGATAGTCAATGTAGATATTTTTCTCAAACAATGAAGGGAAAGGTATCAATTCATCTTATCAAGATCATGTTATTTTCTTAATAAAACGAATGTGGTTTTAAAAACATAACTCTTTTATTCATTGAAGGCAAAACAAAAACACAAACTGAAAATCAATTGAGCACATAACAAGCAACACCACAAGTAATTGCATTGTGGTGAACGTTCAATTGAAGACGCGGATTGTGCGAGGACGTTATGCCCTGGAGTAGGAGTAGGCTAAAACTAAAGATGTTACATTATTTACCAACAAAAAAAAAAAAAAACAGAACAAAACATATAATGAGTACACTCTTGAATGCAATTGAAAACAAGCAATTAATAATTGATTGAATTTTGTGTTGTTTTTTTATTTTAACAACTTAAATACGCCACCAACAACGGAATAACTAAAAACACCTTGACATGCGGTGAAGTTCAGACACATGCTATGCAACAGCAAATGGGACACAATAGCACATAAAAATGCATGCATGTTCATTTCAATATCGCTTATAAATGTTTGAAAATTTGTTTAAAATTATATACCTATTTGACACTTACCACATATGGTATTGGGGCAAAAACGAAATTCTACAACGAAAAACGAAATCCCACAACAACAATAGTAAAAAATAACAAAAATATGTTAATTATATTTATGGAAATTAGATGTTTAATTAATTTTTTAATGTTAGTACCAAGAATATGATTGTAATTTGTTTCGCAATGAAGAGCAGGTATGAGTAAAACGAAAGACTCAACACACAAACTTCACGTGCATGCATTGTATTATTTTGTAATTGATTTTACGAAATCAATAAATGACTGTAAAAAATGTAAACGCAGGTGTGCCAATATCATAAAACGCATACATATGCACACATACACCAACGCAAAGCGCAGTAACAACATAAGCTACAACAGCAATAGCATCGGCAACAATAAAAACGGCTGCAGCTATATTAGCTATAACGAAAGCAAGCCTAGTTGCAACAACAGCAAGCAATAATCATTTCCACAGACCAAATTAAGTACCTACGAGTATTTTACTAAGTTTTATTTCTATTTATTTTTTGTTTCTTTGCAATTTAATTTGCAATTCTTGTTTAGGTAAAAGTACGAGTACTCGAACTTTATTGGCAATACATTTCCCACGTTTGAAGTACGCATATAGCAAGAAAAATATCAATTGCACTGATTTTGCTAATGCAGAGATGAAAAAAATTAAAAACTACAAAAAAGTTTCTAAGAATGTGCACCGTAAAAGTGGAAGTAAAGTATTAAGGTATAAATAAAAATGAAAATATTTCATTGGTCTAAAAAAGCTGCGACACAGAGATGTCGTTGCCGTTGTGGCTATAGTCACTGGCTATGTCGTTTAGCGATATGTAGCTAAGTATGTATACTAAACAACTTTAAACATAATTTGGTTAATTAATTGTCGCAACACTTTTATTACGTACATATGTACATACATACTACATATGTAACTGCCATCAACACTCTGAAAACTATCAAAGATATTCGCGTGTGTATATGTGACTCAAAATAGTAGGTATATGAAAATGTTGCCCCAAATTAGGCAACTTGTTATATTTCCCATAAAAAACAGTCAAAAGAAAAAAATGCATTGAATTAAGAGCTAAGTAGAGCTAAGTAGCTAGAAAATATGAGTATGTTATAGCTTCTACCATCAATTCATTGCTTAGTTACAATGTTGTAGCAAACAACATTCGCTACAATTACAATTCAAAGAGCACATTCACTGCACTCAAATGTGGGAATGTACATACATATACACATTTTTATATATGTATGTATGTACTTATATGTATGTGTTTAGTATCAGGCAAAAAGAAGCAATTCTTTTCTTTAATTTTATGCCAATTTGGATGGCAAAGTATCACGTTGTTGTTGCTTGTGAAAAGATGCTGCAAGTTGCTGTTATTTCTGCTGCTGCTGTTGGAACATTCTCAACAGTGCATGTCCAAGGCCATAACATATGCCTACATACTTACATTCGAGTACCAACAGCATTTGTATGAATATAGTTTCGTTTCCAGCTTAATGCTTGTAATATTGTAATAGTTTTGTAAAGATTTTCAAGCGGCATCACTTTTATTCATATTCATCAATGAGCATTTTTGTAATCTAATATTTATACCTCGGAGATTGTTGTTTTTCACACATTCGGTTAATTAGTTGTATGAAATGATTAATCAAAAATAAATATTTTGTTCCAATTGTTTATAAACTTGTACAATTGATCATAAATAAGTATTGAATAATGAAATATTCTGCAAATAACGTTTTGCTTTCTGACGGCGCTATGAGCAAATTTTACTTTGGAGTGAAATAGCAGATTATTTTATCTTATCCCCAAAAGCTAGCTGTAATAATCCAAAAAACATGCCTCACGTTAGAAAATTACATAGCTACCTAAAAAAATTTAAAAAATCGCAAAAATTGTAGTTCTTGGGAGTGATTTCGTAGTGCGATGGACTGTTACGCAGAGTGTCCGGGGTTCGAACTCGGCACAGGCAAAATCAAAAAGTATGATAAAATAATTTTTCTACACGGCGCCACCTCTTGGCCGGCAATGGCAAACCTACAAGAGTAAAAATTGCCCATGAAAAGCTTTTCACTTCGCCATTCGGATTCGTAGATCCCTTCCATTCATGAACAAAAATATAACACACGCAACATGAGTTGATGCGAAAAGCTCGGCCCTTCATGGGCTGTTATGCATTAAAAGAAAAAAGAGCTACTAATGTCTACCACTATTTCTACTATTTTTCAACCTTTTTCTACTACTATTTGCACTACTATTTTCGGATACTCTTATACTACTTACTTGTTGTTTGTTGTTGTTTTGGTGATTGTCCAGAGACATGCTTAGGCCAAAACGTCCCAATGTGATACCACATTGTTGAACCTACATTTTAACGCCAATTCCGAACGGTGGGTGGCAATTTGTTATCACTTTGTAGTTTTGAAATTGCCTGTCAAGTGGTGTACTTGTACACTTTCTCATTCAGTAAAAATAGGAGAAATTTATAAAAACTTGCCATCAGACCAAGAGCGGAATCGAACCTCCAACCTCCCAGGTGAAGGTCTAGTGCTCTACCCATTAGACTATCGAGGTCGTCTCTGCTTTTTATATACTACTATTTTCTACTACGTTTCCACTATTATTTTCTACTACTATTTGCTGTACTTTTTCCGATACTTTTTTCTATCTTTACTTTACTTTTAATGGCACAACAGACCATGGAGGGCCTAGGCCGAGCTTTTCGCATCCACTCATGTTGTGCGTGTTAGATTTGTACATGAATGGAAGGGACCTACAGTTTAATGCCGAATCCGAACGGCAAAGTGTAAAGCTTTTCATAGCAATCTTTACTCTTGTAGGTTTGCCATTGCCTGCCAAGAGGTGGTGCCGTGTAGAAAAATGGCACATAAGCCCATGGAAGGCCTAGGCCGAGCTTTTCGCATCCACTCATGTTGTGCGTGTTGTATTTGTACATGAATGGAAGGGACTTACAGTTTAATGCCGAATCCGAACGGCGAAGTGAAAAGCTTTTCATAACAATTTTTACTCATGTAGGTTTGCCATTGCCTGCCAAGAGGTGATTCCGTGTATAAAAATTATTTTTTCTATTCTTTTTTTTTTTGAATTTGCCTGTGCCGAGATTCAAACCCCGGACACTCTGCGTAGCAGTCCAAGGCACTACCACTATGCCACAGTGACCACGCCATAGTGATCGGCTTTCTTAGGCGGTGTAAAAATGTTTCACTCCGACTGAGCTCCGCATTATCTACGTCACATATATACGTCTTAAATTGGAGTTTAATTTGCACCTATGGTCTGGAGTTTCACGAACGTAACTGGAGCTCCTGGCTCGTATCCCACATCTAGCGATAAGGACAGTAGAATTTCCAGATCTATTGACTCCTTGAAACATCGTCAAAGCGTGGCTTGCGTCTATCTGTTTTACCGTTACTTTCACGGTAGCAAAAATTTCTGTGATGTTCTGCTGAGATGCGCAAGCTGATGCCGCCAGAACTACATGATCAGCAAGCGGAACTCACGCATTCCAAGTAGACACGGGGTTCCACCGCACTACGCATTACAAAGAAAGTTCGTTTAATTGTCGGACCGCGCGAATTTGGAATAAACTCCCTGCAAAATTTTTCCTAATTATTATGACCCTTGCACCCTTGACACTCATAACTCTCATAACTACTTCTCCGTCATTCTTTCCCTCACCTATCAATCTTCCTTCCAATCAACACAATGTTCTGCATTTATAGGTATACGCTCTGTTTGTTGACAGTATTTAAAAAAAAAAATTCTGTGATTTCTGATCGAAAAACTCAGACAAGTCTTTTCTGCAGTCCTCTTGGGAATTCAACTATACGTCATTAAGATAGTTCTGTAACGAGTAAAAAAAATGGTGGTAATCTGAAGGTGGAAGGTCTGGGTTGTATGGATGGATGCATTAAAACTTCCCAGCCATGCTCCCTCAGTTTTTGCCGGGTTGTGATGAAAGACGACGCCCTTTCTGTTGACTAATTATGAACGTTTTTCCTTGAGCGATTCATTCAATCTTGTTAATTGTTGACAGTACAGTTCCGAGCTAATCGTTTGGCCACGCGGAAGCAGCTTGTAGTACACAGAACCCTTGCAATCCAACCAAATACTAAGCAAAACCTTCCTTGGCGTCAGTGCCGGCTTGCCGACGGTTTGGGCAGGCACATCTCATTTTGACCATGATCTTTTTCGCACAGTAAAAACTGAGCAAAACTGGATCATTCCATTTCAGAAGAGATTCACATACTGAAATGCGGTCAGTAAGATTATTTCACTCAGATTCAAGCCTTTTTTAAATGGTTCAAAACCGTTTGGTGCGCAATGCGAAGATCCGTTGCGTTGTCTCGACTGCCTATGTATCGGTCTTCCTACACCTTTTCAAGAATCTCGTCCACTTTTTCGTTGCATGGTCACCTAGATTTAGGTGCGTCTTTTACATTAAAATTTCCAGAGCGGAATTGATCACTCCATTTTCCAACTGTCCTTTCCGATAAAGTACCTTTTCCAAAATGTGTACGAATTTTTCTTTAAAATTTTTCGAAGAAATAAAGTGAAATGTAAGGATCGTTTTCCGATTCTGCACTCATTTTAGTGACGTTAAAACAGTACAAATATAACACGCACAACATGAGTGGATGCGAAAAGCGAAAAGCTCGGCCTAGGCCCTCCATGGGCTGTTGTGCCATCAAAAGTAAAGTAAAGTAAGTAAAACAGTTGAATGATGAAGAAATGTCAATGAGTAAAAATTGTTTATGATTTTCGATTCTCAGAAGAGCAACAAAGAGTTGCCAGATCTGACCAGTACTTACAGAGTTATTTGCTATTTCACTTTTCTGAACTTTGTTTTTAGCCTGCCTATAATAACTTATTTCGCGGATTCTGAATTTTAAAAGGAGGGGAAAGGTAAAAAAAAAATTTTATATACATAGTATTATACCTTTCATGAGCAATAATTTCGTAATTTGAACAGGGTGTTTGTTAGCCTTCATCAATGGAAAGAAACACTTACAAACAACAATTATTTCACCTTCATGCTTCTCATCATGTAAAGTACATATTGCAAAATCGCTTCAAACTGGATCAAGTGGGCTCTTAGTAAAATATGACAGAGGAATTATACGTGTAAACTTTTTTCGTGCGATATTTAAAATAGTAATTTAAAAAAAAAATGTTCGCAATTTTTTTAAGGCTCCGCCCCTCATTTTTCGACATTTTGGCATCGCTTAATTCAAATTATGTGAATTAAAAAATTACTTTAGAAACTCTATCTCATAAAATTTTTTTATTATCATTATTTATATGCAACAAATGTATATGCTTGTTTATAGAAGAGACTTATCATTAATTAAACGCACGCTGCCAATTAAGCTAATAACTAGTGCTGTTGTGTGTGTAAACAAGCAAAACCAAGCAACGGCGATGTTTACACTTTTACCTGCCCACGCAGCGCGGAGTTTACACTTATTTCACCTCTTCTAACTTGAAGTCTATCCATCTAACGTCAAATAAACTTAAATATAAACAAGATTTGATGTCAAGGTTATCAGCGATAAATAAAGCTATGCAAAGAAATGAGGACCCAAGCTGCTACAAGAGCAGCGACAAGGAGAACGTGAGTGGTGTAAAAAGAAGCGTGTGAAATCTTTTGCAAAGGTCAGTTGAATGTGTTTATTTTTTTTTTTGGCACTAACGCCTGTCAAATAATGACAACAACAAAGCCATCAACAACAATAGCAAAAAACATTCATAAAAAAACGATCATAAAATTTCAGAGCTTCAAAGAATGCACTAACAACAACATAGCCTAACATTAAACTTAAGTGTTTTGTATTAACTATTGTGTTATTATAATTTTTGTTTTTTTTTTTTGCTTTTGTTTTTGTATAAATTCTTCTTAATATATGTTAAATGAAAAAATATTTTATTTCAACTGCAGTTAATGATGCTATTGTTTTATTATTTTTTGCAGTCGCGCAACTTTTGAGGTTTGAGGTTCAATGGGATACAGAAATAAGTACGCAGGTCGATGGCATAAGTGGTTGCCGGTGCAAAAGGCGGCGATGGCATCGATGTCATTCGTTCGTTCGTTACTACTTGAACGATTTTCTTTTCAGATCATTAGATGAGTTTCCAAGTGTCAAAATTGAAAAATACAAGACAGGTCAACTACAACCACCAACCAGCAAATATGATGGAATGAAATGCGACCAACTGTTTGACTGGCTTGACGTTAGCTTTGAATATCGTCGTAGCATCAAGCTGGATCACAACATTTTTGCTGAGAAAAATCTCAAGTTTTATAGTTTTTAAAAAAATTAAAAATTATATGCAAATTTGCCTTGGCTCAAGTGCAGAGGGGAAAAATATAAGATATGACTTTTATTGTTTAACCAAAACAAATTAAATGAATGTCAATGATCTGCAACAAATGCTTATGTTGCTGCATCACCAACTTCGTCGTCACCGTTTTTGATAGCTAAAGTTCATTTCAAATTAATGTTTTCTTTTTGTGTTTTGTTTTTTTTTTCTTCTTTGTTGTTTCAACAAAGAGAGATCCGTTTTTGGTGTACTATAACTCTTTTTTTTACTTTTTGTTAGTTATTTATATCATTTAAAAATAACCTCATCATAAGCCTAACTCACTTCACTCACTAGACTAATTCACACAAAAAAAAAAAAAAAAAAACATAAACCGTACCCATCACATTTTCAGTAACTCATAATCAGCACAGCACGATTTTCATATACAATATTTATCAGCGATGTTGCTATTTGCCTCTGGTGTTGTTGATGTTACTGTTGCTGCTAATGCTGCTGCTGCTGCTAGTTTCAATATGAAAAATTAATGAAAGAAGTCGTGCTGTCATTTCATCTCATGCACAACAGCCAGAGCAATGGCAGCAATTGACAAATGCTGATCCACTAATGTGACGTTATCTGAGGCACAACTGCAACTGAGGCATCAGTGCATCTGCAGCAATATAGCAAGTACCAGCCATCGACTGTTGCAGCAACATCATTCCAATTACTTTATGCATTAAACAAATGCTCGCGCAAATGTAGTGCAGGTGTGAATGATTGTCATTCTTTGAACTTACTCCTAAATATTTACTTCTTCCTCCATACTGTTTTAAGTTTGGTAGCTTGGAAATTGTCTTTTTTTTTAATTAATAACAATATCATTGTGGCACAAAGATTTTTGTTTTGATTTTGTTTGACATCGTACATAGTTTTGGTGGGTTTCCAAGAGACTTCAATAGAACTTCATTAACGCACTACTAGTAGGGAGCTACCTTGACTACGGCGTATAGCTCGTTTTAGTTCTCTGCTAAATTTTTAATTAATCTACAAGCGTCAGAACACTCGAAAGCATTTTCATGAACATGAGAACATGACTTAAGACCTACGGTATAAATATGATAAAGAATAATACAAAAATTATTGCAGGCATTCTCACACTGTAGGTTGAACTATCATCAAAAAAAACCTGAGAATTCTTTCTAATGACTCATGTACGTTTTGCAGAGAAAAAGAGGAGACTGCGGAGTATATACTACGACATTATCCTGCACTTACCATATGCATGATCCTAGAAAGCATTAGAAGGTCCATTAAATACTGGAAACCAATTTGAAGTTCATAGAAGTAGGACCAATACTAAAATTTCTCTCCGATGTTGGACTTATGAAAGTACTGTTGGGCCATGTAGAGTCACAGTAGATAATAATATTTGGCGTATAACTTGAAAATGAGGGATTCACAATTGATTGCGTAACTTGTACTAAATCACATCTTTAAATACTGTAACTACTTTTATGTTTTAACTGCGTCATGTAACTTTTGCTTTGATTATGTATCAATTAAGTGTAAACAACATTACCTTTTTGCGCTACAAACGTGTTAGTTTACGTGCGTGCCAAATAAAAATCATTTGCGGGAAGTTTTGCTTTTCTTCTTTAATTCAAAAAATAGGTGGTGCTGAAACTCATCGATTACTGTTGGAAGTTTACGGTGGATATACTTTCCATTGACACGGAAGACAGGAACGTCCTGGCGAAGTGAAAAACTTCATAGATGAAGAAGAAGAATGTTACTCAACTAGTGCCAAATGCAAGATGAACGTGCAATAACATTGGGAGTTACTCAAACTGCAATTTTCATGCGTCTAAAATCATTGAGGTTCATTCAAAAGGAAGGAAATTAGATGCAATACGACTTGAAGCCGAGAGACGTCGAAAGCCGATTTTGCATGTCTGAAATGCTTTTTCAGCGCTATAAATATAAAACGTTTTTGCATCGAATTATTACTAGCGATGAAAAATGGGTTCATTACGACAACTGGAAGACGTATGTGAAGCTCAGCCAACCAGCAATTTTTGCTCTTTTAAGTTTGCCGTTGCCTGCTAAGAGGTGGTGCCGTGTAGAATAATAACTTTTTCTACTGTTTTGATTTTGCCTGTGCCGAGTATTGAACACCAGAGTACTACCATCTACGTCACGGCGGCTCGTGTTCCTAGACCGGTCAAAAAATATTTAAAAAAGAAGGCCTATACTGGAATACGCTTTACTTCAGTTGAAAATATAAAAAATTGAATTGATTCGCCCATTACCTCAAAAGATGGTCAGTCCTTTTTTGGCACGGAATCGGAATCTATAAGTATGTTATTTTTGCCAAAATATGCCTTGAGTTTATGTGTTTCGCTCATTTGGTACTGAGCTAATTTCAGTCAATCAAGTGTAATAGTTTATTTTGAATCTAAAGGATATACTTACCATACTTCTTCAATATTTAGCTATCGTTTTTAGCTTGATTATTTACCAAAATACTTAAAATTTCTTATTGAAAAGTGAGATACCATTAGCTGAAGAATTGTACATACTATTTGTACTTATGTACTCAAAATATTATGAAATAAGTACTTCATCTCAAAAAAAACCATGTCAGTGTAATAATAGCAATTCAACAAGGTCCTCGAGCATTCTTGTTTTTTTCTTTTATTTTTATAAAGACTTACACTATTAAGCAGTGAGGTAAAAAGCTTTGAACTTGAGAACCATTAGGAAAGTGCTCATACATACAAGTTATATGAACGAGTACACACCTGTAATTAAGGCATATTAACATAAAAAGAAACCAATTGAAATTAAAATTTCATAAGATTCGTAAAAACTAAAGGCACACAATAACAACATACTTATAGTATACATAAAAATGATGTAAATCAGTAGGTATTGAGTTTCGTTATATGGTATGTATGTATGTATGCATGCGAGCAAAACGCAAAAGCAAATCAATCAATTTTAATGATACCTATCTACAAAACTATTGTACAATACATGCCCAATAATTCATTCAATACACAGTAACATAAAAAACTTCTTGTAATTAACATTAATGACAAATAAAAGTGTTTTCATCTACCACACATACATAAATGCATATCAATTCAAATATAGTATGTGGAAGAGTAGCAGTGAGGGATGGTTGGTGGTTGGTTGGTAAGTAGTCGGTCGATGGTGTTGGAGGTGGTGTTCTTTAATTACTATTTCTGTCGGATATTCGCGTTAATTTGAAATTAAATACAAACGGCAATAAAGCAACAAACGCGCCACAACAACCGAATCAAAAGTTAATTATAGTGATAATGATTATGATGATGACTGCAGCAAATTCATACACAGCATGCAGCAACACAGTAGCCGCAATAGCAGCAACATCAGCAGCAACTATGTACTGATATTGCAAATGGCTATAAAGGGGAATGAATATTTACGCATCTACTAACGTATATGTTTGTATGTAGTATTCAACTATTCAGTTCACTATTCAACTATAAAAGCAAAAAAGCACAAAAACTACCATCAGCACCAACTAAATCACTTAACATTTGTTAAAGAATCTCAACAACTCAGTAAACGCTGGCGGGCAAAATATTTTTATAAATTATCCGTCCATCTATATCCACCCATAAGACAAGTGCAAAAACAAAAGTGTAAATTAAATTTATAAAACCAAAAAATAATGTAGTTATTTTATTTGTAATCAATTGGCATAGTAAATAATTTAATAGTAAAAATATACCTGCAAAAGAAAATAAAATACAAGAAAATAGGTGGAAAAAAGAAGATATTACTATTATTATTATTAGTAATGGAAACGATCGCTCAATCACTCTCAATTGGTAGTAGTATTTCTCAATTTGTTTAGTAATTTGCGTATCATTGTAAATGATGTAATCACAGGCACCATTATCGGCAAAAACAAGGGAATGTATATGGCGTATTTTTGCTCATCGGGAAAATAAAGTTGCGCCAGCAGACTCGCATCGAAAAAGGCGTGCTCGGAAGCGACAAATGCACTCTTTGCATAGTTGGAGGCATTTAGCAATTGATTGTCGACAAGCGCCGCCTTAGCCAATTGAATACTTTGGTAGGCATCATTGATGGCCGCACCAACATCATCGTTTATTACAATATAGCTAATGTTATCTATTATAATGAGCATAATGAGAGGATGTGAAAGAAAAGAATGAAATTATTTCGTTTTACAGATTACATATTTATAAGACTTTTCCACCTCACCCAATAATTTAATTAAACTTTGCAGCGTATTGGTGGCTGTGGCAATGTGCATAACTGTGCTGCGTCGTATATATGCTTCATATTCCCAGCGACGCGGTGCAATTTGCTCTAACTCCACTGTCTTTACACCATCTATAGTGAACTGAAATGAGACAAATGAAAATCGTAAACAAAGTAATTATAAGAAAGTACACTCTTCTTGGCAGGCAATGGCAAAACCACCAAGTGATAACAAATTGCTAGCCTGCCGTTCGGAATCGGCAATAAACCGTAGGTCCAGCCATGTGATATCACAATGGACGGTTCTGGCCTCCGTGTGTCACTGAACAGTCACAATAATCTAACTAACTACATAGTCTTATTTTTATTTCTACAATATTTGAAATTTTACTTGTGTTTCATTGCGGTATGTCTGAACTTAGAATAGTTTTATTTTTAGTTTCTCCTAATTTGCATTCATTATAGGTACTAATAACCTTTACCTCCAATGTGATATCCAGAAGTTTCTGCAATTGATACAAAATAATTTGCATAACATCATTAGTGTTCACATAAAATTGTATGCGCTGCGGTGATTCATTGTATGCCAAGCAAGCATCTACTGGTGGATTAGCAATAATGATGCCACCCCATTTAGGAGATATAAATGAATCAACATTAAAGCGTGTCGCTTGCTGCTGTTGACGATTATAAATGTGTACGGGTGCAATATCACAGGGTGGTATATAAACGACTAGATTAATGGCAGATTTCGCAGTAATACCAACGCCCAAATTCTTTTCAATCGATGTAATTATATGCGGTAAAGCGGATTCAGTTAAAGCATAATGACGTCCAATTTTTGTTGTGTCACGTATTTGCTTAAGTTCAGCTTCGAATGGTAGTTGATATTTCCACTGAGTCTTCAGAGTGTAATTGGAGATTTGTGAGACTTCTTTGAGGAAGGGTGAAAGGTAAGCTGAAAGAAAATGGACAATAGATCTGAATTTATCTAATTTTGTATTACAATTTATACAGTACATACTTTCAACCGCCATCTGTACATTCCATTTGGCATCCATTATATCGGGACGTGGATTTAAAACAGATACAATCACATCGTATTCGGTTTGCGGAGCTTCACTCTTAGTAGCAAATCGCTGATCTTTGGTTAGTATTTGTTGAATACGATGAGTTTGTAGAATAGCTGTGTTGATGACATTTTTCATTTTGCTAGCACCTGTAGATATAGAATATATAGTAAAGGAATGCAAAATATTTTAATCCTTTAATTTACTTGTATCTGCGCGTATGAACGCTGTACGTTCATTGGTTATGAGAATTTCCTCTTGTAGTTTTGGCCATTCAATAAATACAAAATCACCCTCGTTGAGCTCATATTTCTTGAGTATTGCAGTTTCAAGTGCGTCGGGTGTTTTAGCAGTTAGTGCCTTCTCGCATGTTGGTATCTGTTCGAACTGTAGTGACCAAAAATCTGGAAATGTGATTTTATTTCAGTTTTACCTACAAATGTACGTGCTTAAGAAATCCGATTTATTTTACCATTATTTTCAAAAGCTTCTTTCAATTCATTTAGCAACAGTTTAGTACGTTCTTGGTTAGAAGTGAAAATACCAATCTTCACCGTAGTTATTATTGGATTATTACTTAAGCTCAAAATGTCAACCGATGGCAAACTCACTCTACAAAATAAACCAATTAATTCGTAACCTTAGTTAATTTATTGTGATATGTATGTTGTACCTGTAAACCTCTGTTGTCTTCCACCACATTGGAACACCGATTATGATGACAATAATCATGAATGCCATCGATGAAAATATACGAAATTTATCTACAATTAAAGATAATGTATTAAAAATTATACAAAATGGACTTGGGAAAATTATTTTTCTTCTTTTCTTCAAAATTCTACCTTTAAGTTAAAACTGAATCTACCACGTTTTAATTATATACTTTGAGCATAATCTTTGTTAAGAAAGGCACTTGTATCATAAGAGATATCGTTTCGGCTTTTAAGAAAAATCTGCTTAATTTTGATGAAAACAATAATAATTTTAATTTGGAAATTAAGTTCTTATATTTATTTTATTGACTTTTTTCTTACAACATATTACAAATTTATGCCATATCCTTTTTTTCAAAACAAAACAAATTGTGCCATGCTTATCATTCAATGAATTACATAGAAGAAAAAAGAAATGTCACAACAATAATTATTCCTTATAACTACAAGAAATAACAAATACTGGGCCTTTCAACAGTGGCGTATTGCGCGATACATACTTCACGAATTTCGTTGTGCCTTCACAACGATACACGATATTCAAAGCATTATCCACCGGCATAATAGTGAGCAAAACCGAATCGTCGTCCCCACTATCGTAATCGATATGTCGCTCATCTTCCTCTTCGCTATTATCAGGATGCAAATATGTTATGGTGGCAGCACCGCCTTGAGCATTTAAATGGTACGTTAAATCCAAAGTATTCTCAACACACATGGCGCCATCACCCAGAACTGTGTAGTTGCCGTGCGACCAGCGTTGCAGCTCTAAGCTACACGTTGGTGTCTTAGCGCCTGGTCCAGCTAAATCCAAATCTGTATAGTTGCGCAGGAGTTCAAACATTTGCGGACTCGTAAAGATTGAAATCAATTGAGCGACCGTTTTACTCGCCGTATTCAATTCTAGTATTTCGTAGTTTTGTATATTTGCTGGTCCCTGAATACGCCATTTAAGTGTGGTATCAGTAGTTAATTGCTCCAGTGCCAGAACAAATATTTCGCGACGGAAAAATTCATACAAACTAATCTCTGAATATTCTTCAATACGTGTTTGTATGGCTTCGCGTGTATGCGGATTCATATAAAGCTCATTCAGCACTAGTTCTAAGCTTTCGTTTGTCTCTTGTGCTGGTATAAAATTCAAATGAGAAAATGGTCCGGAAATATCCGGTGCCAAGTCATCATTGGAAGCGCCATGAAACCAACCATTTATGGTTAAACGTGGATAATCGAAATTGGTCACTTCGCCCACTTGATGAAAAGATCGTGCACCAACTTTAAAGAAAGCGAATTGATTATTTTTTGGTGATATCTTATGCTGCACCGGAAACTGCGGAAAGCATTGCTCATCGCTATTGAATATTTCCAAGCAGCCACCCTGTTGCTCGCCCCACTGCTCAGCACCATCCCACGGCGACAGATAGTATACAAAAGCGATTTGTCTATCCTTAAGCAGATCATCGTGTACAAGTAAGTAATCGCCACATGTATACATGGAACAAGAAGCAGAAACATAATCCAACTTCAAGTTGGTTACCTTCTCCAGCCAGGGACGCACTGTTCGGCGAAGCATTTGAAGAAAACCGGTCAGCAATTTACATTGTGCCATATTAGATAGATCCGTACTCTGATAGAATTCATACAAATCCATTTGTTTTCGTGACCATTTCACTTTTTGTACCATTTCATTAACAAGTTGCTTGCAGCTCGGCTTACTTTGCAACAGCTCAGGTAGCAGGCAAATTTGAAAAGGCTCGCCATAAACTTTCACACCATTCGTCGAATGCTCTATGCATTCTTCCTGTTTTGCACTCCAATTAGTTTTTAGTTCATGCGTGAACTCTTTTGTTGTGTATGATGTATTGAGTGTCAAATCAATATCGTATTCATCGCTTTGGCTGCGTAATTTAGCTATTTTCGATTTAGGTGGCTCAGCAATAGCATCATCTGCAAAAAGAATTCAATGAATTTTTGCTGCATTAACAAAATTATTTCAAATTCATACCTTATTATAGAGTAAATTGCTTATATTGAATTAGTTTCGACTTTTATATTCTTTTTTTTTTTTGATAAATTTGTTTTAAATTTAATTTAAATTCTTCCTTGCATATTTTATGCATTACACTTGCACTTTAAAGTTAAATTAAACATTTTCAATTCTCATATACTATAAGATCTGTAGCAATATGATAGAGTAGTGGTTAAGCGAAAACTAATAGTTCTATAGGGCTTAAAATTATATGACTTAAACTACCACGGTCATACTTGGTAGGTATCGACATAAAATTGCAATTTACCAAACTGTATGTATTCAAATGCTACAAAAGTAAAGAATGTCTAAATCCTTAGAAAATTAGGAAACGATTAAAGAATTTTCACCTAAAGCAAGGCAGAAAATCATTAATTAACGGCGTTAAATTTTTGATTAACGATTAAGTTAATTTTGAAAACCTTTAATGATTTGATTAACTACCATTAAATTTCTGCCGTTTATCCAAGTGGTCAATAAGATAAAGAAAGTTAGTATGCGGACGGTCAATGAAGCCATGATCACCATAAAGAACGAACGAGACCGATAGTTCGGGCAGCACAAGCATAACGAGGATGCTGATTTTTTAATGCTTTCACCCGGTCACAGAAATCAAGAAGAACAACAGCAGGCCGTTTAAAACCGTCATCCACGATTTATCTAACGACAGGCTGAAGAGAAACTCCACGGAATTGGTAGCAGATGCTACCTTTTCGAACGATAAAATTTTGGTGACATCCATAGTCGTAATACATTTGTTAGTGTTTATGGAGTAAAACTATTTTTTTTCTTGTGAATTAACGTTAACGACGTTAACTTTTTTTGTTTAACGCTTTTCGGAATAACAGCGTAAATTTTAGCTTTTACAACTTTTGTTATTAAATTACAGATATTAACAATCCGTAGGTTTTTCACAAATACATGACAAACAAGTCTTTATCTTTTAATGATAGTTACTCTTCTTGGTATTGAGTGCAATCACAGAGAACAGACTAGACAGGAAATTAAAAAGAAAACTGATGACAATTTTCAGAGGTCATATTTATTGAGCAGCTGCAACCCCAAATAGTCTAATTCATAATCATGTATTATAATTCGAATTTGATAAAAATTACATCGCAATTAAGTAACCAGAAGAAACATAAGTACAGGTATGCCTGAATAGGTGATATACCACCATATGCCGAACTCGAATAATCATTGAAGCAAAAACAAATATTTTCCAAACGTGGACAATCAATGATCCTACCCTAATTTAACTTGAAATGAAGCATAATATCTAAAATCTTTCCATGCCCACTATGTCAAAACTATGAAATTGAAAAATTTTTGAGATATCATTAAATCAACGTTCTTTCCTCCTCTCCCCACCTGCTCTCCTCCTAACAAAAAAAAACCAATTCAGAGCCCTGTGTAAAGCATGTTGCTACTTCTGCTGCTGCTTACCTTCTCCATCGCCGACTTCATCGGTATGTTGATTAGTTTTAATTTTTGATTTCTCCATTCTACAGAAACTTTTCTGAAGCTAAACACTTCCAAGCAGTTTTTAATCAAATATTTTTGAGTTTTTCTTGCAAAGAATGCAAAAAATATTTTTCTACATTCACCTCTTCTCAATTTTTTTGATTGGTTGTTGAAAGAAGCCGAATTGTCAAATGCGAGCAGGGTTGATTTGTTTTTGAGTGTAATGGAATGAATAGAATGGAACATGGATGGGTTGCCCGTTGATTGAAATAGTACATAGTACCTACCCTGCCACAGTAATTCCTCTGTTATTTAAACTTGGAGTTAGGAAAGAAGGAATTGGAACTTCTTTGAATATAATAGAACTGTAAAAAATTAACAATATTTATTCAGCATAATTGAGGGTAGTAATATTTGGGATACTCACAAGGTTTCATATTCAGTGTCGTAGCCAATTGTCATAAATTCTCTCATTTTCCATATAAAAGTTTACAACATTGTGACAATACGACACGATACGACACCTTGTTAGTCACTTAATTGTGTATGGCATAAATAAATATTATTACTTCAAATAATTATACAAATTACTTCAACAAATTATAAGTGTTTATAGTGCTTGTTATATATATTTTGTGTAGTTGCCGTGGAGTAGTTGATAGTGCGTTGGCCTGCCACGAAAAATGCCCGAGGTTTAACTCTCAGCAGAGGGAGAATTATAAAAAACAATTTGTCTACAAGGAACCAACGCATCATCTTGACGAGCAATGGCAAATCTACAAGAGTAAAATTTGGCTAACCGAAGCCTTATACTTTGCCGTTCGGATTCGGCATAAAACTGTAAGTTCATTCCATTTATATACAAATATAACACGCACACCATGAGTGGATGCGAAAAGCTCGGCCTAGGTCCTCCATGGGCTGTTGTGCTATTAAAAGAAGGAGCAGAAGTGCTTATAAATAATAAAATCTCATACTCTACTTGTTTTGATTCTACGTTTTTTTGTATTCCATAAAACTTAATGGAATATTGATTTACATAGAGAAAAAAATATAACATTATCGTGAATAGGTTTAACAATTTGTTGTATAATTAAAAATTAAATAAATTCTTGATTAATTAATTTTAATTTAATTTTTAAATTTCTTTCTTCTTCAGAGAGTGAGTAAAAGCTCGTTTTCTCGTGTTCGGGCAACAACAATTGCATGGTGTTCGCCGAGTAAACTTTGAATATAACCACAGCCTAGGTGGATAGGAAATTTTTTGTTTTCGTATTTTTTTTTGAGATGATTTTACCACATAAAATTGTTTTTCGTTCTGATTTTTGACTGTGGTGATTTTTGAACCCGGGCATTCTACGTAAGTCTACCAGAGCACTACCAACTAAGCAAGGCGACGAAATTTAAATTTAAAAAATAGCAAATAGATATCTAAACGAGAGTTAGAAAAAAACGGAGACTAGAAAATGGAGATAGAAAAACCGGTGATACCCGGTTTCAAAAATGCAAATCTATCACTCTAAACACTACCTTATGATGTACTGTTTCTTATAGAATAAACCTATTTCAATATTGAAAAATCATAAAAAAATTATTTTCGTAGGAATATATAAATATTTATTCTTCAAAATGCACGATATTTTAAAAATTAATTAGAAAAAAACAAAACAATATGATATTTAACCATTTACAACGTTTTATAAATACATAATACAAATTGAAATAAATACAGATTTATTTTAAATGGCAAAATCGACTAGTAAACAATACAAATAATTATTTTAAAAAAGTCGTTAAAATACATAAACATATTTGCAAAATCATAAAATCAGGTCTCCGCAATGACAGCAGTAGTATTATTATTATTAATATTAGTGTTTCCATTTCCGATATTGGTTTTTTGTTTGTTCAGCGCAAATTGGTAAGCAACTTCGAAAGCTTCACCCAATGTAAGTATTATCTCACGAGCCAAATCCTTGATATAAAAGGAAATATAAAAGAAATAATTAAAATAGTATGCTGATAACACAAGAAGAATAAAATAAATTTCACTTCTTGAACTTCACGCCAAATACAAATGAGTGCGCCCAATGGCAGTTTTTCACATAACATTTTTTATTGTTATTTTCAAAAAAGTTTCTAATTCTCACCAGCTTCAGCTCTTACCAAATTATCCACCATGAACACATGACAGTAATGTATATCGTGCTCCTTCGTTATATAAGCAAAATAACGTAGATCCTCAGCATCTTGACAAACGCAATTAATATTTTCAATATCATGTATGCAAATTGTTGACTGTAAACATATTAAATAATGATATGTTCTTTTTCTTCTATTAATGGCAATAATGATAACGTGTATCACATCTTTCGCAAAGGCCGTAGCACGAATTTTTCAAATTTTTCAGGAGAAACAAAAATTATTTTGAAACTTTAATATATTCAAAATTTTTTGCAAAATATTGTAATTTAAAATTAAAAAAAAAGACTTAAATTTTCGGTATATGGCTCCAAAACAGAAACCAAAATTTGAAAAATTGTATGTCAGGGCTTTTGTAAATTAAGACAGCGGCATGAAACTAATCGCTTCTAATTTACCTTATTTTCGCAATCAATAAACTTTACACCAATATATGAAAGTGCTATACCAACTTTTAGACGTGTTTGCTGTTTATTAGATTTCAGAAATTTTGTGAAGTTATTACATCCCTCCAACAAATTGACTTGCTCCTGTGCTTGCTCGTTCTCATTGGTGGTGGTGATGGTGGTCATTGGTGGAGTATCGTCGCGTTTAAATCTCTGTATAGACTTGCGTGTGGATGCGGTGCCATGTAGTTGTTTTATAATAGTAGAACCAAGGTACTGTAATAGGTGAAGTAATTAGATAGTTTACGGTTTTGGCATTAAGAGAGGCCACACATTTAACCTACATAAAGTTCATATAGTATTTGCCCATAAATGAGTGTATTTGGTGAATGGCACCAATTTGTTGTTATATCTTTTGGTATTCCCAACACTAAATCTGCCGGAGTTCTTATATGCAATGTATCCTCATGCTTCATTGAAGTGATTTCTGCTTCAACTGGTGCATCTTTTTGCTGTATAACCTCAACAGATTCTACATTATTATTAGCAACATTTGATACTTCATTTCCAATCGATTCTAGGATTGTATTAATTTCATCCCATACTTTTGATTCGTTATAATCTTCAGTTCCATTTGATTTGATGTTCATCTGCCGCTCGATTATATTTCTTTTGGCAGGCATCGGTTTTATAGATTTCACCAGACTGGGAGATCTTAAGCCGCTATATTCAATGTTATCGTCATTAGTTAAATTTAATGAGGATCCTTTGAATAAACCTGAAAGTTAAATAAATATAAACTATGTGAAATTTTTTTTTCTTTTTCTTTTTCTAGGTAATAAAAATTAAATGTTTCGAATAAAACCCATGATAAGGAAATAGAGGGGAAGAGAAAGACAGAGGGAAGAGGTATCCGAAAATAAAGTGTAATGTCTAGATATGCAAAGTCTGAACTACATATCTTTAAATATAGAAAAGACAATCAAATGATAACCTTAGTTATCTTTAGGTTTCCATTCCATTCTTTTCGTTTTGAATTAAATCACAAAGACTGGGAACTGAATAATAATCAATCATTTACTTATCCAAAATTGATTGGAAAAAAGGCCTGCCACATAAAAATGATTACAAGCTATTGTAAGATTAAGGTCTGACAGGGCCACTACCTCCCATTACTGCCTCGAATTCTTCAAAAAGCAAGCAATCGTTTCAATGCCATATACATAAACTTACCAGCAAAAGGTCGATCGCCCACAAATTCCTCTACACAATCAGATACACGAGAGCTCATCGATTCTGGTGAATCTAATTGATTTATGGTTTCCAATATAAATGTCTCTAAATCTGTATCCGAATTATTTTCAATACGTAAAGATTTACGCTTATTCTTCTTCAAGCTTAATGGTTGTATATATTCGAGAATGGTGTGCTCAGCCTCTGTAACCGAAGGAGGTGGAAATTCGGGCGTTGGTGAATGTTTTCTATCATTATAACCGCTATGATTGTTGGTGTTGTTGTTATTATTCACGTCAATAGCGGTAGAAGGAGGAGAACGTTTAGGTGGCCGCCTGTAATGTAAAATGTTTAATTCGGATTAAGCAAATTAATCATTTACCAATATTTAAAGCTTACGGATATTCTTTATTTTGTAGAGAAAGTGAAATCGCTAAGCTATTTATATTAGCATAATCACCAGTCTCAGAAGTTAAAGTGCGTGGACTTGGTAAAGGTTTCTTTTGAGTAGGAGTCAAACTGTCTCCCTTTGATGATATTGACTGACGAAAAATTGCTGGTTCGGTCATCTTGACATATTCATCTACACAGTGATAGCGTCGTTGTCCCATTGAGGAATTTTCAGCTGAAATTTTGAATCGTTTTATTGAATATAGCGACAAGCAATCAGCCATCAGCATATTATAACATAAGATTTGAATTACTTGAATTGGATTCACTTTCTGATGCCGTACGTGCTAAGCACATGAATTCATAAGATTTTGTTGGCAGTTTAGCTGCAGTTTTAATGCATTTTGGTCCACCTTTAGCGATTTGTTCATGCTCAGAATTCAGAAATGCGCTAACAGGTTGTTTGTAAACAGGTTTATAAAAGGATAGCTCTGCTGGGACATTTCCATTGCCATTTTCTTTAATACAGCTACTTATGTCTGTTGTAGATTTCTGCCACATAATTGGTTTCATTTTTAGATAATGTTCTCGTTGCTTTGCAGATTTTTCCAATGAGTTTAATGAATTTGAAAGTCCAGCGGAAGATTTTTTACTACATTACACATAGAATGTATTTTATGGAAACGTAATGACAAATTTTTATACATACTCGTACTTTATTGAATATGAGATATATTGAATCATGCTTTAAAGTTTAAAATTTGTATGCACATGAGATTAAAAACACTGATTTGACTATGTATGTAGGTAAGTGAATGCTGCCTTTAAAGTATTTATGAAAAGCAGTTGATTTGTCGATTGGAAAAGTTTCATTTACAAATAGAAGTATATTTTGATGAGTGCGTGTGAATGACTGCAAGCAATTAAATTAGAACATGGCAAACAATTGAATAGAGACACAGACATAAATGATTAATGATTTTTATATAAATGTATTGTATGTATTTTTACTAATAATAATGACGGACTTTTACAAATCTTTGGCTAAATACGAGTTATAAGGTAAGGTATATATTAATATTTTATAAATCACATTAGTTAATATCGCAGTATGTATATATGTATTACATATGTATTTAAGATTAAGATAGGCATAAGGATATATTTGTTTGCATATGTACATAAATATTAATATGCAATAAGGGGTTTTTTTACTTAATGAATCATATTTGTTTTGGCATATGTATTACAACGTTAGAGAGTTCACCTCCCAACTCTTACTTCTTTGGCTTTAAGTGGTCTTCCATGTGTTGCTGTATTGCATTTTTGTGCTTTTCATACACCGACTTTGGCATTGAATGCGATTTATCGCGAATGTTATAATTTTCAGATGCAAATTCATCACTATTTTCATTCTCGTTATCATCAGCATCGGTTGTATTGCATTCTTCTGTGCCTCGAGGAGAGACAATGGACGTAAAATGTGTGCCATTTGAATGTTGTTTGCAAAAATCTAAAAATTAATAAGATAAGCGTGCCATAAATTCATTAAAAGTTTTTCGCTCTTAGATACAAACCATTTATAATCGAAACAATATCGTATGTTACATGCGGTGGATAATCTTTCAATATATCTAAAGCAGTCCGTCCACTACCATCTGTTGCTGTCGTATCCACGCCTGCTTCCAGCAATGTAATAACTACTGACTTTTTGCCACATAAAGCTGCTTCATGCAAGGCGGTGCCGGCGTGTGTTAAAATATTAACATTGATGCCTGCAGCGAGTAGCGTTTCTACCACCTTTTTATGGCCATTTCGACTAGCTAAATGCAAGCAAGAATGTGTAAAAATATCTCTTGTTGGTGTAGTTATATAAGGTGGCGAAGAAGAGTCAACGGTATTAGTGGCATCTAAACGAAACGGCTCAATTAACTCGGCATGTGTGCGTATTAGAATTTGTACAGATTGCAAACGTCCGAATTGTGCAGCTAAGTCTAATGCAGTTTGAAAGCTATTGTTGCGTATTGTTGGATCAGCGCCATAAGCGAGTAGTATGGCTAGAGCAGCATTATGGCCATGCTGAGCGGCACAATGCAATGGAGTGTCATTGTCAATAGTCTGCAAGGAAACCGAATGATTTATAATTTTGCAATTAACGAAAAAACTCTCCTCTCTTGATCTACATACTTGAGCATTTGGATTTGCTGGCTTATGTTGATACATAAGCAATTGTTTTACAATCTCCTGATGGCCCGCCCATGCTGCCAGATACAGGGGCGTTGAACCACGTATGTCCGGCACATCAATCTGCGCACCGTGCGACAACAGCAATCGCACAATATTGCTATGCCCATTCAAACAGGCATGATGCAGTGGCGTATAGCCATTGACATCTTGCGTATTTATGCTCGGACTACGGCGGAAACTGAAAGTACAATGGATGTACAAAGTAATAAAAATTTATTAAAATTAAATTAATTTAGCTACACACCTTGATAAGGGACCACTGCGCTTAGCAATTTGTTCCAGTAATTTGCCAACTAACTCAATGTTGCCATTACGCGCCGCCTCCAGCAGATACTGATCTTTACCCATTGTGCAACACTGATCACAGTATATCAAATATTACTTTAAAGAAAATATAAATACGTAGGTTAAAATTCTGTAAAGTATTCGTAAATTATAATCTTTCTCGCTAACAATAAAAATATGATTTCCCAGAGATACGCAAACAACAACATCAATACATAAGTATAAAACATCTGAACAACGTTGCAAGCTGCTGCTCATAGCAGAGAATTGGAATTTGTACACTTTTGTTATTTTAAAAAATTCTTAATTGCAATTATTTCAATTATTTCTTTTTCTTTGGATTGAATTTATTGCCCTGGAATAGAGTAGCTGCAGATTTTTGTTTACTTTACACATACTTTCTCAAGGTCTTTTTGCATTTTTCGCTCAATGTCAGTCACTTCTATTTTTAATTAAAAGTTTAGCTCTTGTTTCTCTTACTGATGTTTAAAAAATATTATTGTTAAATGTGGAAATATTTACTCAAATAATTGATTTTATTTTGCACATCACTCGCTTATTACTTTTCCTGATAAATACTAAATTAATAAATTCTATTCAGCAGAAAACATTAACAATTTAATTAAAGTGATAAATGAAACAAATGTTTAGTTTACAGGGTTGCAAGAAACTGCACTACACTCTTCACTTTATTCACTCATGACTGCGTATGAATTCATTCTCACTAAACATGTTCAAGCGCCAAAAAAAACTGTCTGAGAATATCAATTATTTTTGCGGCATCACAAACAATTAAAGGCCGCTTTTCGAGAAATAAAAGAAATTTGCAAATACATTAAAAACCAGACAATGAAAAGTGACTAAAAATTGATTACATGGAATATGAGCCAAAACTAAGTTCTAACCTCAAAGAGACAACTTATTATATTATGGTACAGTCATATAAGGCTATGCGCCTTATAACCCAGAGTCTACACTTGTCAATGTTGGCATGCTTTTACACTAATAAACTCACATTAATTTTACTGGTAAAGCCGCTTTGATCGCAATGAACAGGGATTACCTTTGCTTGACTGTTGGAGTAGGCGAGGAAGGTGAGTTGTCAAGGAGATATACAATCAAACGCGAGCTCTGTTTTCTTCGGGTATTTCTGAAATTTATTCTCTTATTCTTTTGACTATTTTCACCTTCATTTCCAGGTGAATGTTGATAATTTGAAAACGTTTTTTGTTGTGGATGTTAAGTGAAGGTTTCTGTGGAAAATAATTTATTTCTGAATATTTATTTTGAAACGGAAATAGTTTGCACTAGAAACCCTTTAAATTCTCTATAAATTTGCATAAGAACATGTCAAAAAAGGGCGACTATGCTGAAGACAGTAAATAGAAACAGCTTAGCCTTTTTTAAGTTATAGGCCAAAAACCGAAAAAAGTCCCACTTAATTCGACTCTAGAAACCAAAACACCTTCTAGATGTGTTTTTACGATATCTTATTTATCAGATAGTTGTGTCTAAGGATAGTGGCTACAACCATGCTGAAGACAATAAAAAAAGAAATTGCTTAGGCTTTGCAAGTTATAGGCCAAAAACCGAAAAAAGTCTCACTTATTTCGACTCTAGGAACAAAAAAACCTTCTAGAAGTGTTTTCTTGATATGTCATATATCAGAAAGTTGTGCGTAAGGATAGTAGCTACAACTACACTGAAGACAGTAAATAGAAATTGATTGGCTTTTGTAAGTTATAGGCCAAAAACCGAAAAAAGTCCCACTCACTTCGCCTCTAGAAACAAAAACACATTTTAGAGGTGTTTTCTTGATATGTTATGTATCAGAAAGTTGTGCGTAAGGATATTAGCTATAACTATGCTGAAGACAGTAAATATAAATTGCTTGGCCTTTGTAAGTTATAGGCCAAAAACCGAACAAAGTCCCACTCACTTCGCCTCTAGAAACAAAAACACCTTTTAGAGGTGTTTTCTTGATATGTTATGTATCAGAAAGTTGTGCGTAAGGATATTAGCTACAACTATGCTGAAGACAGTAAATAGAAATTGCTTAGCCTTTCGGTTTTTGGCCTATAACTTATAAAGTGTAAGGCATTTCTATATACTGTCTTCAGTGTAGTTGTAGCTAATATCCTTATGCACAACCTTATGATATATATATAACATATCAAGAAAACACCTCTAGAAGGTCTTTTTGTTTCTAGAGTAGAAATAAGTGGGCGCTTGTGGGTTTTAAAATTTTAAGACCTCATCACGCGCTCGACGCGTGAACAAAACAAAATCAACGATAACGCAGAAGTACATCAAGCTCCACGTAAATACCGTCAAACTTAATTTAATAAAATGTTTAATATATGTAACAGTTTGCAACGAGTCTAGTAAATTGTTCACGTTTCATTTTCAATTTATGTTTTTACCTATTTACCCCAGCAATATCACAGTGATTGTGTTTTTATTAATAAATGCAACATTGTTTCTTTATGGAAGCGATAACCTTATTTCATGTAATCGATAACAAGGTGGTCTTTGTTTTGGTACTATTTCCTATGGTGGAAAATGCAACTGTGGGAATTCGAAATAAACGCACGAAACTGATTTTTCAAACAAGGAATTTATTTCTGAGCGTCGCTTTTCAAATCAGAAATTGGAATTTTACCTTGTAATAAAGTTTATAGTATAATCTATGAGGAAAAAATAAAATTATTAATTATGGATTCAGGTAAATAAAAATTTGTACGAAAATCTTGAATGTGTTATGAAAAACTAAATAAATTCGTCATAGATGAGAAAAACCTGTGTGTTGAATTGCAGTTGGAAAAGAAACAACCTACAAAGAAATCAAATGGTCGCCTGCAACGATGCAAGAATATTGCCAATTTGGAAGAAGAAGTAAAGAAAATATTGCTGCAGGAGGAAGACGATAAAGTTGTAGGATTGACAATTGAAACACAAGGGGAAGAATCACCAGTTGCTGTTACTCCATCAAACCGCAATCGCGTATCGAAGGTACTGCCAGAAATAACGTATAGTCCTTGTCCGTCATTGGTGCAGGAGTTGGCAACACCACGTCGCAGTACAAGGAAAAGCATTAAACCGGTACAGGATTATAATGAAATTGTTGCCAAGAGGCATTTGCGTTCGGCTGCAAAAGAAGAATCAAATGATGGGGAACAACACCAGGGAGAGCCAGAGAAGTCCCAACCGAAATGGACTCCAGCCAAAGTTGGCAGAGTGTCGCAAAAACGTGGGCGTAGGAGCCGTAAACCGGCAGGCACCACCGATGAAAAGCTGGAAGGTAAGAAAGAAAGGTTAGAAACTGAAAAAAAGAATGAGAAAGCAAATGATATCGCGATAGTAATAACAAATGAAGTGGAATTACAAGAAATAATAGATGACAGTAAAAATTCGAATAAAGTTGAAACTGTGGAGTTAAAAGAACTAAAAATAGAAGAACAGCTGACGTTATCAAAGGAAGGAGAACCTGAAGAAGGAGTTGAAGCACAGTGTGAAGAAACCGAAGTTCTTGAAACTAAATCGCCGCAAATAATGGCTGGCAATGAACATATTCAAATGTATAAAGTAAGCAGCCAGAAACTCGGAGACGTTGAGGTATCAGTAAAAAAAGAAGAAAGCTTTGGTATGTATTTGAAAACGAATGTTTTGGACATTTCTGGGTTGGGACTCAATCCAATGCAAGCTGATGATTCGGTTGAAGAGCAGGTCGAGAAAGTATCTACAAAACAAGAAGCATTAGAGGTCACGTTTCTTAGCCCAAGTGACAAGCAACAAGTAGAAAAATCAGTTCAAAAAGAACTATCCGTGGAAGATGTAAAAATAAACAACGACACATTTGATAAGAGCGATGACTGCATTGAAGTCATGGGCTCGTCTGATGAACAACTCCACGATGATAATGAAATGCAGGCACTACAAATTTCCGATGACGAGGAAGAAGAGGAAGATGTGCCACCACCATTTAAAGTACCGCGTATTGTAGTCACAGATGAGCTAGAAGTCTCACAAACTTTACTCTCGACTCCACGTTCAATGCAAGCGAATGACTCACCAAAAAAACGTGTCACACCATATCGTATCTCTACACCGTACAAACGTAAAGAAGCTTTCACTTTTACTGCAACTAGGGAAAATAGCGAAACAAAAACTGAAGATGAAACAAGTGGAGTACAGCCACCCATCACATTGACGCTAACCACAATCGAACCGAAGGAAATTGTTTTGCGTAGTATACGCAAACGTTCACTTTCGGTTTGCATTGATAGTGCAATTGATCAGCGACGCATTAAGCCACAGCGTAATGTAACATTTCATAGTCCTGCTAATCAAACGGTAATGATAGAAGAGCTTGATTTGCTTGTGGCCAGAAAAGATGAGAACAGCAACAGAACAGTGGAGGAGCCTAAGGACAATTGTAAGTACTTGTTGGAGAAAAAATTAGCAAATTTTAAATTAAACATGATTTCTTTTTATAGTTGTCACTAAACGTCGCAAACGTTCAATGTCATTCGATGAATCTATGTCCAGGAAAATGTCCCGACTGCCAATACCAAGTAAGTTCAAGAATTCCGTTTTCAATAATTTCTCCTCTCTATTGAACATTGATTTATTTCTCAAATTTAATTATTTATATTTTTTATGAAAACACAAAAATTAAAATTGCAAAATAAATTAAAAATTAAAAAAAAAAAAAATTATCTGTAAAACATTTTTGTTCACAATGTTTACAGCTTTCATGGCACCGAGAAACTTAACACCAAATAAACAGCGCCAGCAGACACCACAAAAAGCAAAAGCTGTGCCCATGCGCACCAAGCTGCCAAATTTCGCTGCCATTCATCAGAAGCAATTTGACAAGATGGAAAATCTGATTGAGCACGTTCAACGCAAGAACGACCGTGCCAAAGGTCTTACAAGTTCTGCGGCCAAATTGTTGAACTCAGGTAATAAAAAAGGAAAGAAATTAAATTTTACTTACTTAAGGTTTAGTGGCATTTAAGAGATAGGTATTTTGAGAGGTGTGGAGTTTAAAAATATATCCTTTTTGTCGTTGGATTTTATTTTTGTGTTTTAGAGTTACTTTTAAGGCTTTTCCGGGGGAAAGGTGTAGAGATTTATTTATTGTTGCTTCGAACTAATTTGTTTTTACTATATTTATGTTAAAACATTTATCATAACATGTAGATTATGCACAATTATTGCGTTATATTCTGATGTTTGTCTTGATCATTTGATTACTATCACTATCCCCGAAAGTAATTGGTTTCTAAAAACTGTCATAGGGTGTCTACGGCGAGGCTCATATTTATTTAAGGTTCATGTTCTGAAATCGAAAGCTTCTGATTATTTCCTCTTATTGCATTTGATTTCTGTTAAGTTCCTTTGCTATTCAAAACATGCTGTATTTAAACCGCATGCGTATGCAACACTGATCCAGAAGACATTTTCTAATGCCATGCATTGTAAATATTTTGTTGTTTGTGGAATGGAATTGTAGACTCTGTACGATTACTTTGCTTGCAATAGATGTTTTGGGAGGCAGCCAATGTATCTAAATAGCTCATACCTCCTCTAAATGATTATGTACTGAATAGCTTTGAAATCTTTAATCATATCTGGTTTACTCTTATTGCCTCTAATTACCATTTTGGCTCTGTCCTTCTCTGATTAGTTAAAACTGGAATCCTTTGATATTCTAAAAACTCTGATTGCATATTGGATGGGTCTTGTCTGTACAGAAAGTCTACAACTGCCTTCAAGTTTCTGAATCTGACAGCAACAGCATCTACCTTTTTTACTCATCTTTCAATGAGTGATTGTAGTTAATTTCATGGCAGATGTGAAGTCACCAGCCAGTGAATGCCTTCAACTACCAATGGCTCGTTTTGATTGCTTCTGATTTCATCGAAATTCCAATCGGACTGATTATGTTAAGATTGGATTGCCTGTGATTTCTTTTGATTTGCCTTGATTCCTGGAGCGTTATCATTAACTTTGTTACTAAAACAACTGAGTCAATTTTGTTTCTAGGTCAAGATCTGGGTATTCTAGAATTCTAGACAGTAATTTTTTTGAAAAAACACGTGGGAATACAAAACTTGGAATGCCATATGCTGTTAAATCCTTATTGCTTATTGTTAATCTTAAGTTTTTTCCGTTTTCATGGTTTTTTATTTAATTTTTTCATCGTTTGTATTATATGTATCTATTTGTAGCTTCAGCACAAAAAGGAGGAGAACGACAACGACTAGCATCTGGCGACGGTGAAAAACCGAAAGCAGTAAAGCAAATCCTTCTGGATATATCAGCAACAAAGAAACCATCATTGCGCAAACCAACATCAACAGATACAAATAAACAAATAGAAAACGACGAAAACGAGAAAAGTAGCAAATTGCAACTTCCTAAACCCATTTTAAAATCACGCGCTGATGAAAATCCGAAGGAGAAGACAATGGTTAGCAAGCAACCGAAAACGGCCATTGTTAAGCCGTTGCTTAGTGCAATCGCTGATATACCGAGAAAAATGATTGAGAAGTCTGTGTCTGTGAAGCAAACAGCGGTATACAATACAGTAAATCATGTTAAAAAACCGGCTTTCAATTTGTCCACATCGATAAATACAACAGCAACAGTAGCAACAGGAACAGCTACAACAAGAAATGGATTTATGCCGATGCATTATAAAAATGATGGAGGATATGCTATTGGTGGAGCTACCGTTTCATCTACGTCATTGGAGAATAAGGTACTCGAACGACGTCAACGGCACATGGAAATGTTTAAGGGACGCGCTGCCGGCGGCGGTGCGAACAGCACACGGAGCGGCACAGTTAGTGAAATTATACGCGGTGTACGATCAAATCGTCGCTTTGAACTACAAATGCAACATCGAAAGAATTTGGAAAATAATTGAAAGTGTAAAGCATGCCTTGTTTAACATAATCCTTTGTGTTGTTCTGCGTATATTTAAGTATTATATATTCTGATGCTTATTATAAAATTATTTTTGAGTTTATTAAATGCATTTCTTAAGTTTTGTGTATTATTCACTTTTCCTTCCATCGATTTGAAATGTATTTTATTTATGTCTAATTTTTTTAAGTTACTCTAACATTATTTTTCAGTCTTGTTTTTTTTCTTTTGGCGAAACAAGCAAATTAAAAGGTGTAAAAAATATACTCTCCTCATATACATATTTATGTACTAGATTATCGTTTATTTGTTTATTTCGTATGTATGTAATAAAATTCTTTGTGAAACCAAACATACTTGACTATTGAAAATGGTTGCGTAAATGATATAAATGATATAGTGCACACTTGAAATGATTTAAACAAAAGAATATTCGTTTCAAAACTAAAACTTTTTTGTGCTTAAATCAATTTGCACACGTAATTAACGAAGGAATTCGTTTCGTTTTTGTTAACTTGTTAACATACACCATTTAAATTTAAGTTATTATAATAATTCTAATGAAAATTTCGCTTTTTTATATAACTTTCAGTTTTAAACTAATAAATTTCTTTTGAAAAACAACAGAATGGCATTTGACTATTGAATTTGCTTCCCGTGATTGCAATTCACTTTTGAGTTGTACCATGGTTTACAAGTATGTATGTATGTATATCGGTGTGCAAAATAAGCAAATACAATTTGAAACTACATGCATACAATACATTTGGAAAGACTTTCGTTGAAGCGCATTTGCTGCATGTAAAAAAATCCACAAAACATCCACCAGCTATAAAAAAGCCAACGGCCACACATTCGTACGAACCGAACAGCCAGTGAACCGATCAACACAACTCCCATTATTACTTGACCTCAAAAACATTATCAGCGCACAACACGAAAATAAAAAAAATGTTTTAGCGTTGTCAAGTAGATATTAAATAGCTTGGGAATCGTAAATAGTTGTGATTTCTCTTTGTAGTATACCATATCTCTGAATCTTTATTGCCACCGCAAAGTAAAACTTTTCTTTGAGAGGCTTTTGGCAAATTCCTTTTCGACCCGAAATCGTGGAACACAAAAGTAGCCAAAAACCCAAGGTTTAGAAACTCAAACACTTTTCGTAGTAAGTATGTATAAATTATTATTGTTATTATTAATCAGTTTTATTAGTACTTATTTTGAAATACTTTGTAATACTTTCAGATTAATTTTTTCAATGCAATTTAAGATCATTTAATACAAAAAATGTATTTAACTAACAGTACCATGTTTTACTTTCATTTTTGTAAAAATTGTTTAGGAAGTTGACACATTTTCGTGTAAAACTATTTATGTTTTGCTCAATTTTGATGTCCTCTGGAAGACTATTATAGAGTTGAAGTCCCTTGTAAGAAAATGATTTTTGCCCTGATGTGGTTTATCGAAATTCAATTCTAAAATCATTCGTATTTCTTAGTTCATAGCTTTGTATATCGCGTTCATGTTCATATGTGTACATCTCATGCCTTTATTTTGCATTTTGCGGTCTATTAGGTTGCATCTAGCTACAGTCCTTAATACATAATAACGTTGTAAATGTTGATTGCAGTTATTGTATACATTTTTTTGACCTATTTGTTTAAGAAACCAATTTTTCCCCGAATTTTCTTACATGCATATAAAGGGTGATTTTTTAAGAGCTTGATTTTTGATAATTCAAAATAACACAGAAATTTTACAGAAGTGATTATTTGGACCGATAAAGCAATTCCTGCCATTTACTTTTTAAAGATAATTTCACTTATGTAAATGTACCCTCGGCTACGGTCCAATTTTGGCACACTTTCACACACCAATGACGCTTTCAATGTTGGCTTCCAAAGCAGCAAACGTGTTTGGCTTGTCCCTATAGACAAGAGACTTAACATTGCCCCACCCCACAAAAAATTGTCTAACGGGGTCAATTCACACGATTTTGGTGGCCAATTGACTGCACCAAAACGTGAAATTAACCGCTCACCAAATTCGCCTCTCAATTGATCCATGGTGTCGCATGCAGTGTGGCATGTGGCACCGTCCTGTTGAAACCACATGTCGGCTGAGTCTAATTCTTGCATTTTCGGCAAAAAAAAAGTCTGTTATCGTGGAACGGTACCTTTCTCCATTGATCGTAACGTTGTGGCCCTCATTGTCTTTGAAGAAGTACGGCCCAATGATGCCGCCTGCCTATAAACCGCAATAAACCAAACAATGCATTTTTCGGAATGCACTAGTAGCTGCTCAATTGCCTTTGGCTGGTCTTCACTCCAAATACGGCAATTATGCTTATTCACGTATTCATTGAGCCAAAAATGAGCCTCGACGTTGAAGATAATTTTGCGATAAAAAAAACGGATCCTCATCCAGCATTTCTAAGGCCCATTCACCGAAAATTCGACCTTGTGTTGTGGTAGGTCGCCTGGCTTCAGTCCTTGCACCCGCTGTATTTAACACAAACCCAATTGCTGCGATCGGCGCCGGATGGATATATCGCGATCTTCGACACTGGCGGAGAAAGCAGCATTATTCTCTTTGGTACGCACTTTATGGATACGATTTGGTGGATTGATGTCCAATAAAGTGAAACTGGTGTGAAATTTGGTCACAATAAGCGGAATAGCCTGCTCTATGGGTCGCGATTATGACGACCATAAAATGGACGTAGCTTGCGAAACACATCTTTCACAAAGCACGAATTTTGATAATAAATTTCAATAATAATTCGCAAACGTTGTTCAAGCATAAGGCTATTCATAATGAAATGGCAAACCAAACGGAGCATTTTTTACTTTGACACATGTCAAGAATAACCCGTGAACTGTCAGAAATATGCCAAGAATATGTCAAGACACATGTCAAGACACATGTCAAGAATCACAACTGTCAAAAATATAAACGTCAAGAACCAAGTAGTAAAAAAATCATCTTTTATATTAAACATGTTCTTTATATTTCAAATCTCTATCAAGTATTTACTTTTCCAATAACGTTATCATTTAACATTATTATTATGACTTCGCTTTTCATATTACTTTACTTTACTTTTAATGGCACAACAGCCCATGGAGGTCCTAGGCCGATCTTTCCGCATCCACTCATGTTGTGCGTGTTATATTTGTAAATTAATGGAAGGGACCTACAGTTTAATGCCGAATGCGAACGGCGAAGTAAAAAGCTTTTCATAGCAATTTTTACTCTTGTAGGTTTGCCATTGCCTGCCAAGAGGTGAGGTGGTGCCGTGTAGAAATATTATTTTTTCTACTTTTTGATTTTGCCTGTGCCGAGACTCGAACCCCGGACACTCTGCGTAGCAGTCCAACGCACTACCACTGCGCCACAGCGACCACCTCGCTTTTCAGATTTATTTCCATTAATTTAGTTTTTTGTTCATTCAGTTTAAGTTTGTTACCTTTAAGCCACAGATTAAGACAATGAATGAATGCCATCTAATAATTTATTTCTGCACTCAATTTAATTTTTTCCTTCCACATACATACATATATTGTATGTATATGTATGTACATACTTAGTAAGGTGTTGTCAGCATACATTACAATTTTACTGTCTTTGACGACATTTTGTATGTCATTAATGTAAATAATGAATAAAAGTGCGCTATCTATCTGGCTATCGTAATCACTACCATATAATTATTTATCATCGGCTATCATCATCATCGTCATAATTATGGGTCACGTAATTTCACTCTTTTGCCAATTTTTGCTTTGCTTATTGCTAAACAAGAATGTTTAATTTCATGTATTTCCTTCTTGTTTGAACGAAGCTCCTGAAATTTATTTTGGTTTGCTAATGAAATTAGTTGAAATCGCTTGTGGTACGTTGCAATACGTGAAAGTGTATCCGTGTGACGTCTACGTTGGTTGGTTGGTTGCAAGCGCTAAGTATACAATTTTGACTTTTTTTTTTGGATATTTTGTTCTGTTTTGGCAATTTCTATTACTTACTTACTTTTGATGGCACAACAGCCCATGGAGGGCCTAGGCCGAGCTTTTCGCATCCACTCATGTTGTGCGTGTTATATTTGTACATGAATGGAAGGGACCTACAGTTTAAAGCCGAATCCGAACGGCGAAGGAAAAGCTTTTCATAGCAATTTTTACTCTTGTAGGTTTGCCATTGCCTGACAAGAGGTGGTGCCGTGTAGAAAAATTATTTTATCTACTTTTTTTTTTTTTGATTTTGCCTGTGCCGAGATTCGAACACCGGACACTCTGCGTAGCAGTCCAACGCACTACCACTACGCCACAGCGACCACCAATTTCTATTAGAAAACATTTTTCTTGTTTTCTTTGTGAAAATTACTTTTTAGGGGAATATAATTCAATTAGTATACAGTTTATGTGTCAATTAAGAAAATAACTTGTGTTTTCAAGGTTTTGTTTTTAATGCTTAAGCTCTGCATTGCTTTGCGTCATCGGTTTGCCCGTGAGTAGTCAACATTTTATGGGAGAAGGACGATAATTGGAGAGACTGCAGTGCTTTGTTGTTATTAATAATAATATTCTATTAAAATTGACCATGATGTAAAATACATCTACATCATTACAATTTCTTTCTCTGATTAGCCTGGTACAATATGATAGACATTCATTTATGTATGTTCAATATTGTAATATGCCAATATTGATTTTCATGTCAACTTCATTCCAAAAACATCTCTCCCCCTCTTGCTTTTGTGGCTTCGCTTCAACTGAACTGCCTGCCTTTAATTGTGTGTTTCTTATGATTAAGTAAATTGAATTTACAGGGAATTTCGAAAGTGAATTACTTCTAATTTGAAAGTGTATCTGCAGCATATGCACACCTGCATTTCATTTTCTTTGAAGTGCACCCACGTGAATATGTAAACCCAATTTCAATTTTAATTTAGTTCGACTTACTTTCAAAGAGTTCAACTTCTGCCGTTGTTCTCTTAACAAAAAACAAAATATGTACTCACCGTCAGATATGTACTCGTATGTCAGATAAATGAGAGAGAGAACATTTCCTGTTTATCCACTCATGCGCAGTAATTCAGATTGATGTCGAAATCGCAAGCCGGCACGTGACTTTTGTTTACTTTTTACTACCACACAAAAAACAAAATAGAGAAAAGCCAATGAACAAAACAAAAAAAAGAAAAACTTTGTACTGGATAAAACCAGGATAAAAAGTAAGTAAAGAGCATAAAAAACATTGAAATATATGTATTAATGCAAACGCAAAGTTCTTTCTTCCTCTTCTACATTTACGTTGCATTCCTTAACTTCTCGCATGAGAGTAACAAGAATGAAAAAACAAAATTGTAGTTGCACTTGTGCACAACGTTATAACCTACTTTTGTACGTGTGTGTGAAACACTACTACACCAGCATTTTCTTAACAGTAGCGTTTCAACTGTTTACGTAAATTAGGCTGTATTCATGAATTGCACATAAGTTCGAAATGATAACACCACCTGATGATACTAATCACAACTATATAAGTGACAGTTGATCTATTTGGAATTATGTTGGCACCAGGAAGTTCTGTATTTTACTCTGGACAATGTGGAAACGGCATCGGAATTCAATAATTGTTCGCCAATGCCGTGCCCATTGGGTCTAATGCCACATAATTTTAAAGAAGTAGTAATTAAAGTTTAAAATCAGGCTAAACATCATGCTTTAAGATTAGAGATATTAAATATAGTAGGGCGAGAAACCTCTGAAATCAGAAATATCATCAGATTTCATGTTTAAAAATTAACACTGTACTACAATTTACAATCAGTATTTAAAGCGTATATGCGGATTGAGAACCAAGTCTGATACCTAAAAATTAGAGAGGCTAACTCCAGTTTTTGATCTTGGTTAAACGAAGTCAGTCCTTGGTTTCTACTTTCACTCTTAGAATTCTTTTGTTTGTTTCATTTATTGATTTAATCGTTTATTAGTGCAAAGAGATGCAAATCTTATATCATTAACATTCATACTACTTATGCTACTATACGAAATTGAACATCCTGAAACATACATACGTACATATATGGGCATATAGTATATGTATGTATGCGGCAAACATATAGGAATGCCTCAATTTGTGTCTCTAGGTTCCAAGAATTTCAATGTGGATCTTTAATATTTTGTATCACCTCAAGAAGTAAGTTTTGGATTACTTAAAATTTTTTTATGGTAAATTTGTAATTTGCTAGATACATAAGATTAATTCATGGGATCTAATATTGAAGTAAAAATAATATGGCACTAAAGAACACGGGAGGTGGTATGAAATATCCTAATATCTTATTTTTTATTATTGTTGCTCCTGAATCAAAATACTTTTTAAAACACTAACTAGACCTCCCACCATCCTTCCGCAGTCTCTGGAACCGCTTGCGGTTAGAATTAATTTCACCATATCTTCACTGTACACAGCATCGATCTTTTTATCTATAATTTCTCCAATTTTATGTTGTTATCTAGTTTAGAAGTAATTATAAATTATTGAGTCTTGTGCTTACTTGGTTAGCTTATTTTTATTTCTTTTAATGGCACAACAGTTTGGCCCCTGCAGGGCACAGGCCAAACTTTTCCCATCCACCTTCTTATGTTGTGCGTGTTATATTGGTAGATGAATGGAAGGGAACTAAAGTTTTATGCCGAATGTGAACGACGAAACTAGGTGGACATAAAATGAAGATGGAGTTTGATATGTAAAAAATTGTGCTTTTATTAGGGAATCTAAAGGATACGGAGGGAAGGAGAGAAAGAGTTATTGTGCATGAATCAAATCAATTAGCACGTTAACAAATTAGCAAAAAACGTTAACTATACTTAAAAGCATTTGGTTTTCTCTTTATATACACAGATTTTTGTAATTTTACTCGGACTTCGAAAATACTGCAAATTATGCTGACTACGATTTTAGGTACCTAGCGATACCAATCTGCTGAATCTTAACTGAATATGGTCCAGGAAACACCTATTACTAACTGAAACGACCCTGTCAACTCCACCATCACAGTAGTAAATACAGAGTACTAACAACAACAACTACGACAACAACAACAATAACAATTCTGTTGCTTTACAACAGCATCAAGGATTCAATATACAACGAGTACACTCGCAAAGTGTCGAATGTCCTTTTGCGTGTTAGGTTGGTTGGCAATTTTTATGGTAGCAAGTATGCGTGCATGTTGCATGAGCCATGCATACACACATGCACAATGTACACTAGTATGCCTGTGTGCATGTGTGAAAGCGCGCTCGTAATTGCGCAATTGTAATTTAAGTTTCGCTCTTTGCGTAAAGGACACTTGAGCTGCTTTTGCTGCTATTGCTTGTTACTCCTGTGATGGTGCTGGCTGCTGTTTCGGTGTTGCTGTGTTGCCAGCAGCGGATGAACATGAGTAGATAATGAATGTGTTGCGGAAATGTGGTGGAGAACTTAAATGCGTTTTTAACTTGTTCCCTTTTTTCTACTTTCCAATTTCATTTTTTCTTCTACATTTTAAGCCGCCAGGGTAGAAAAATCAGTGTAGCTGATGCGAATATGGTGACCTTGCGGAGTCTAAACACACACATCACACACACTCATACAAATGGAGTTTTTTCCCCTTATAATTTGTATAAATATTTTTATTGTTTTGTTGTTTAACTTGTTGACCTGATTTCGGATTGTACTTAGCAAAAATAAAATTGTTTAACATTTTTATATAAAATTGGATTGAATATGTGAACATACCATAGATTTGTAAATAAAAATTAAATGTTTTGAACGAACATTTTCCATTACAATTTTTTTTTTTTATACATACATTTATCATAAGCTTTTTTGGTATCTTTAGCTTTTTCTGTGTGGCTTGCGACATTTATTCTTTTTATTTCGGTTTTGCTTGCACCACCAAACATGTGACTTAATCATCTACACTATATATATAGTTTGGCATGTATCTCAGCATCAGCAACTTCATCTGCATTTGTCTCATTGTATCTGCATCTTCTTCCAAATTGAGTGAGCGTACGTGTGTGTGAATTGTAGGTATGAGTGTGTGAGTGTAGTGATACTTCATTTTCTTTATTCTTCCTTTTGATTTCCATTGCATGTGGACTGAAATTTGTAAAACGTGCGAGAGTATGCAAATGTTGAAAGTTTCTTTGGATAACAAAAATCGTGGTGCTTGTGGTTGGTTTTTGGGATGGAAATATATTACAATGTTGCGAGACTCGATTACTTAAAAGAAGAAATATCTGTCGTAGATAAGATCCAAGAGAAATTTCTCACTAATTGTGTGGCATTGTTTGTAGAGAGGAATGCAATCCATGAGTTAAGTCATTAAAATATATACTACCTACATTACTTTTAAGAATCTTTTTTACATAGTCTACACTTTATCTGATTGTGCAGACCTAACTTATTTCGGTTATCGCTGAGTACATAATGCCCAGATATGTATGTATGTATGTATCCCACGAAATGTCTGCGATTTAAAGATTAAGCTTTTTTGTTGTATGTAGTAAATTGAAATGTAAATTCCAAGAACCATAAAAGTCAGATACCGATAAAGGAGATGCAATGTCGTTCATTCGCTTACAAGTAGAATAGATAGTCCGTCACTTGACAGAAGTTGACTTTATCCAACATGAACCTTACTTACGTGGAGGCAGGGCGATGGGTGTTGATACTTTTCCCTTGAAGCGAAGTTCAAAGAACTGGCTAAAATGTTTCGTTGTAAGCGAAGTTTGTTAACTGAAATATTGAGCTTAAAAAGTTGTAAGTACTTATGAAATAACACTCGGGTAGTCAACAAAATTTAAAACTCTTTTGATTTTCAATAACCAAATCTGAATTTTTGGTAACACAGTTTATCCTAAATCAAAGAAAATTTGGTTTTAATAGAACAGCATAAGCTCCAATTGACCTAACCAGCATGGTGTAAATTTAGAAAATCATCTTGAGGTAGAACCCCAAATCTGTGCAAGAAGATTTTTACAGTTCAAGAAAGCCCAAGTAGCTTTATTGACTCAGTTAATAATACAAGACACTTTATTTTTATGTATAATGTTTATCTTTTAACCGCTAGTTATCGACTCCCTATTCAACTCTGATCTTAGAAGTTTTTTTTAGCTCTGTTGCTATTGTTACATGTCCTGTATATCTTATCTCTGGTTATCATGAATACAAGACCCAGTGAACTATTTTGTCAAGTGTAATACTTATTTGATTGTATCAGAGTACTCAGTAACTATTTCTTGAATGAAAAGTGCATGAAGGACTAATTTGAATTTTCTAGTAAAGGGATCGATATGTGTTATACCATAATCCAGAATTAAATGGAGAGCTTATCTTATTACCTCTGTAATAATTGAATTGAAATTCGCTAAACTCTCTGTCGATTACCGATTACTTACTTTTCACTTGGATAAAATATAATGGATTTTCAAAAGCCCACAGTAGAGGCGGTAAAACACTAGTGGACTGTTGTTGGTTATTTTGAATGCTATTTCCCAATTCTTTAGAATAGTTTTCATTCATAGTTGAAGAGTCAAGATCTGAAGAAATTCAACTTAATGCAGCGTTGCCGAAATCAAACTCAAGTCAAGGAAGATACAGAGGAAGTAAACTTATCTGGATCAAATTTTCTGGGCTGTCGTCCATCATTAATCCTAATTCTTTTTTCCTTTTGTTAAATTTGACATTCATTACATACATAAGTATTAAGGTTTTGACTAACCGAAAATTATAGTGCAGCAATATACTATACAAATTAGAATAAATATGGACAGAACAATACTTTTCCAATACAAATTTATTTATTTATTTGTTAAATTTTTTTTTTTTTTGATAAGAAATAAATATGTACATCTTCATGTCATGTAAAGTAATAGCTGCAATAAAAATGAAATACCAATTTTAATTTCCGTTTCCAGTTGCTTCTTTCGAAAAAAGTTGAGCAAAAGAGATAAAGCGCAAATGTGGCAAAAAAGAAAATAAATTTATGACAAAAAAGTACTATATAAAAACTCAATGAATGGCTGGCAATGGGGTAAGATAAATTTGTTTGTATATAAGTATGCCAGCAACAAACAGAAAGTATGAGAAAGAAAATTCAGTTTTTCACAGACACTGAAGTTGAATAGATTACTTAGCTGGATAAAAACATGGGGTTTCTTTAAGTCTAGCATATGCCCTGCAAGATCGAAGAATAGAAAAATTGCAAAAATCCCTGGAACGAAGGCATAACAAAAAAATTTTGGTATTCTTGGTATCCGTGCAAGTGCATATGCTACATAGGGAACCCCCTAATACTTATATTTCCTGTCATATTTATGTGTGCACTTCTTATATCATTCAATTCATACGTTTCTTAGGTTGTGGTTATATGTATTCAAATTTTACTCGGCGAACACCATGCAATTGTTGTTGCCCGAACACGAAAAAAGAGCTTTTACTCACTCTCACACCGAACACGATATGCTGGGTAAAATGTACACCGAGCACGCCGAGTATTCAGCGTGTCAATGAGTTATTCTAAAAAAAAAAAAAAAAAAAAAGTGCATGTAAAATAGAAGGAAAACATGCAAACCTGTACATCACTATTTTCATATAAAGAAAAGCGAATGAATGTTGCGAATGTTTTCAGTTTTTAAAAGTGAATATCAAATATATTATTAATAAAACTATTGAAGAAAAATCATATTATTTTCATAATTTTTCAATTATAATATTAATTGTTTTTCGGCATACCATTTACTGTTGCCGTTGCGAACAATATAGTATTAAAAAAAAACTGTATTCCGACAAAAAGCAACTCTGTAACGAACACTAATGTAACCACTACACTTAGCATGAGAGTAAAATATGATGTGTTCGTCGAACAGCGAACACCAGTACAACCAGCTCCTTAGGATGTAATAGTTAGTGAAAATTATCAACTTCGTTCTCACAATGAAAAATTTGTTATTCTCGATAGAATTTTGAAAGCTTTATAATAATTCACGAGCTAAACTTATACAGGAGCTACAAGTTTACGCCGCTGACTAACTAGTTACCACATTTCGATGACACTTTCACACCACCATCTAAGTGAATGTTGAAATGAGACTCATCAATTTTCAAAAATTGTAAACTGAAATTCTTTTCCGCACATATGTATTGTCATGTTGCAATGATGCGTGCTTTCATTGTGAAACAGCAACCGCTCGTTCTCAACTAATGACTTTCCTGCTTGTGCTACTCTAGTAGAAAGTAGTAATTTTCATTGTCATTGCAATGCAATGACACGAATGCGGAGCCATGGTCCACCTCTCAGATGATTCGAATTCGCTGTTTTTTTTTCACATAATCCATGGTTATTATTGGCAGGTCAACGTTACTATGTGGTCTCGCACACACAAGACGAGTTTACTACAACGAGCAACAAGAACAAAAAAAATAAAAAAATCGATATTTTCGTAAGCTACAAGTGTGGCCAATTGGAAATACTTACATATTACTTCCACACATTGTGCTCGAATACCTGATACCCAAGTGGTTATGGGCTTTTGTGCATTGCATGTGGCAGGATGTACGGAAAATGGATGGAAAATATGCCATCAATTAGCGCATGCAATGCAAACACATACCTGAAGTACATTGGCCTACAACGAGTTGCGGGAGTGGTACACTCATGCATGCTCAGATAGAGTATGTAAATGAAATGGAATGGCATTTACATTGTCTTGTAGTTGTTATCATATACCACCCAGAATTGTATGGAACGTTAAAAAGCATCGAATGAAGTAATTTTCAGTAGTCAGTCCAAAGATGCCTTTAATGACATCTGAAGCAAAGAAAACACAAATCTTGCTGATTAAAGAGTCGTAGAGGCTGTTAAGGACGTCTATCTGAGATTCAGCTTCAATGTCTTGGACAACGTCAGCCTCAAAGACAAGCGCGAGAAACTGGAGCAGGTGCAAAATAACGTTCTAACAAAAATAGAACATATTACTTATATACTCGGAGTACGGTGAATGTTAACTTTCAAGAGATCTACATACCTAATTTCTATTGAAATGAAAAGTTTCAGGTTTAAATGGATTCAGCCTTATTGATCTCGTGTGCCCAAAGTTGAATGTAGAAACATTTTAAAGGGGTAAGTAACTTACTTACTTAGCTGGCGCTACAACCGATGATCGGTCTTGGCCGCCTCCACAAGGCTCCGCCGGTCACTTCTGCTATGCGCGCGCTGGCGCCAGTTGATAAGGCCAAGTGCAGTCAGGTTGCCCTGCACCTGGTCTTTCCAACGGAGATTAGGACGTCCCCTTCTGCGTGTTCCTCCACCGTGGTTCGAATAAAACACCCTTCTAGCCGGAGCGCTTTCTTCCATTCGCTCAACATGACCCAGCCAGCGAAGCAAGGGGTAAGTAAAGTAAAGAAACAATAGTAACTTAAAAAACTCTCAACGTGAGTTTTTACTATCATATTTTTTTTAACAAAAATGTAATTTGTAGTTTAAGGAAATTTATAATAAAAAACTTTGATCAACTCTAAATAAGCTGATTTGAGTTGTGAAAATAATACTTCAAGTACTTTTGTTGACTGAATTTTAGTGCTTCTATCACTTGAGACATTTTTGCATGGAAAAAAGGGAAGGAGTCAAAGGATTTGACTCGAATCGAAGGCCATTTTCGTTACATGTCAGAAATTTAAATTTTAGATTTGTTGAATATAAAAAATTGAATTCTCGACTTTCTTTTCGTCTTCTGCTGAATTTTATCCGTTTTAATTGAATTTAAATTTAATTGACAATTCTCACAATTCAATGTAAATATTATCCAATTCCATGAAACTCATATGGAAACATTTATTTTGGAAATGAGCACCCAATTACATCTGTAATGCATGATGCATTTCGTTGAATGTGTATAGAATACGTGCAGGCAGGTAATTAAATACTGCATAAAACGCACCCGGCATAAACCACACGTGTACTATTTCCAATGTATGCAATGCCTAATGGAACTGTTTAGCATTCAAGGTACTGTGTGTTTATATAGCGGAGTGCCAAAACTAGGATGCATAGTATGTACTGTGTGCTAGAGGATAAACTGCGAGCTACGATATTCGAGAAACATTAATACGCTGCTGGTGTTGAATGCTGCCTGCGCCAGGCTACGAGTGGCCAGCCGCTTCGATTGCTAAACCATCGATAAAAGTTTTCAGATTAAACCTTCCAAGGACATTGGGACACATGTGTCCCAACTGAACTTTTTGACTTAATTCGAGCCAAACCGTAGTTGATCGATTAAAAAAAGGAAAGTTAAATGCAGCTTTAAGAATACAATGATTATCTTAAAATAAAAACTGTTATAACTTTTTTTTTATTATTTATGGAAGATTATTATTAGATAAACGATGGTAGGAAACGAGTGCGTTGGTGCAATTATTACAAAATTCTATTCCATTGGCCATGAGAGAGTAAAGTTTTCTTTTCCTGGTTACGTTTTATACAATATTTGAAAATTATTTTGAAACACTTTGTTTGAAACACGAATCCGAAGTTGTGAAAGGGTTGAAATTGATTTTATGATTTTACAAAGTCGGTGAAAGCTGTGTAGTTCGCCCTGCAATTGAGAGCATCATGAAGTTTTAACTGCTTTCGATGGAAAAATATTGTTTAATGAATACAGGGTGGACCATTTATAATTTGGAATTTGATTTTAGTGTAAATATGAAACGAATAATATTTTTCCAATGTGGTTTTTATTATTGATCGCTGTGGCGTAGTGTTAGTGCGTTGGACTGTTACGCAGAGTGCCTGGGGTACGAATCTCGGCACAGGCAAAATCAAAAAGTAGGAAAAATAAAAAATTGGCAGGCAATGGCAAACCTACAAGAGTAAAAATTGAAAGCTTGAAAATGAAAAGCTTTTCACTTCGCCGTTCGGATTCGGCATTAAACTGTAGGTCCCTTCCATTCATGTACAAATATAACACGCACAACATGATGGATGGTGAATGCGAAAAGCTCGTCCTAGGCCCACCATGGACTGTTATGCCATTAGAAGTAAAGTAAAGGTTTTTATTATTGGAAAGTCCAAGTACAATTGTTAATTGTGGAATTCTATTTCATTCAAATAGCTTCCTTGGCTGGCCTTGCAGTAGCCGACTTTTGAAGTACACTTTCGACTGCGTAGAGCTGTACTTGACCTTAACAGCCTCAATCGTTGCTGGATGGTTAACGTAACACTTATCTTTAACGGCTCCCCACAAGTAATAGTCCAGCGGAGTCAAATCGCAACTGCGTGGCGGCCAATGCACATCACCAAAACGACCAATAACGTGATTTTCAAACTTCCCACGCAAAATATCGGTTTTTGCACTTGTGGCTTGTGTGACACGGTTGGAACCAAATGTTGTCTAAGTCCATATCTTCTAAAACTTCTATGCACAAATAATCAGTTATTGTTGTGTCATTCACTGTAACGCATCTTCCTTTCTCATTTTCCACGGCGTCGGTCTAAAAACCACACCAAACAGTTACTCGTGGAGGTGGCATTGGCTTCTCAGCAATCACGCATGGATTTTCTGAGGCCCAGATGCGACAATTTTGCTTATTAATGTAACCACCGAAGTCATCTGAGAAAAGATAACCTTCGTCAGAAAAGATGATTTTTCGGTAAAAATGCTTATCTTCTTCCAAGCGTTCCAGAGCCCAATTAGTGAACCGAAAATGTTGCGGATGGTCATGTGGCTTCAGCTGTTGTAACTTTTTTTGTAGCTTTGTTTGACTTCATACCGATGTTTTTATGAAAAATTCACAATAAAGAAGTGCGTGAAATGCTCAATTCCAGAGAACGATGGCGGGTTTTTGGTGGTTAGTTCTTCTTGCATATTCTGAGGAACAGCAGAAACCTTTTCGGTTGTGCACACTGTAGGAGTATGAAACAGTTTTATTTCATTTAATAAGGATCCAATTTCATGCAATCGTTTCACAAATTGATCCACTAATTGCGTGGCAGGCGCTTTTCTTCTACCGAATTTTTAACGTAATTTTCTTACACTTTCTGTAGAAAATTCAAGTTGCAAGTAAATTTTTAGTATTCCAAAACTAGTTCAAGAAAAAAACGTAAATAAAAATATATCGACCCATTCGTTAACCGCAAATATAAAACTAATTTTCCGTCATGAAACGAATTTCATACTCAAAATAATCAGTAGTTCAAATTCCAAATGGTAGATGGATTACCCTTTACGATCGGGGTTGGTACTTTTCAGAGCTCTAATTATGGAAATATGAACATTTGTTGAAAACTTCGCAAATTTAAGTACTACATTTATGCATTTACTAATTTTCAATGTTTATTAGGCTTTGCCATGAAATTATTTCTGGAAATTTCATGTTGAAATTGATATCAATATTTAAATTTAAAAAACTTATAAACATATTTAGGTAAATTTACGACTATTGAGAAGACACTTCACCTTGTGAATACCCTTATTTTTTTCAAGAAGAGTTTTAGCTACTATTTTAATTATTTACTGATAACTGAGTAAGAATTATTTTGTTGAATTTTCATCACCTTTCTTGACATTTACTATACATACTTACCTAAATATCATATTTTCTTCAGTCTAACTTAATACGTTAAAACTTTGCTGTAGGTGCGGTGCCTTATGAAAGAGGGCAATGCCTTTCGTTAAAACTAAATAATAACTCACATTGACCTAAATGTAGTGGGAAGGTAAGAATGCTCGCAGATTACTTAGTTAAAATCTCTTTGCAATTTATTTTTGTATAAAATCGTTCTTTTTAAAAAAGAACCACATCATTTTCTTTACTCTAGCATATTAAATTCTACTCATTGCTACACATACGATTTAATCTTCTACTTCAGCATTTGAACATATGCTTTTTTTTCTTTATACTTAAGGTAATTGTAAAATGTTAAGCCTTCTTAAGCAATAAAAGTGTGTTATATAAAATAAACGTAAAAAAATATGCTCTTTGTAGGCGCTTTTCTTCACCTTCTATTCAAACAGTATTTGCATAGGTATGTACTTTCTATGTGAGTAGCTACTTTGTTAAATTGTGCGTACATAAGATGAAATTGATGCGAAAGGAAAAAAGTGACAAGTTTGCAGAAAGAGTATACCTCACGTCCCCACATTAAGAAGGTTACTTAAGAAGAAAACATTTTGTAGTACTGCTCCATGCAAATGTGTAATTTAAGAGCATAAGGCAATACATGACGTTTGCTAATATACGAACTGACAGCACCATTTGGAGTTATTAAAGTGACATTAAGCAACAAATCTGACTTTACTTTCTTTTTTATATTTCAAATGAATTGCGATGTACACACGTAAGAGAATAAGAGTGGCCACTGCATATACTCGTAGGTACAGATTATGCAAGGCATGGCGGTGCTTTTTGGTATAACGAAACTCACTTCTTTCGCTTTGCTCTTAAATGCCTCTCAAATGCCTTTCCAATGCATCCAAAAACACACTCACAGAATCTGTTTTTCAAATTTTCGCTATCCAAAATCTAATTCGATAACTATTAACTATTTTTTTTAACAAACTAACACGTAGGTATTTTTTCTTAAAATAACCTAGAAAATAATACATAAATGATTTATAGCATTTGTCCATTACTTTTAATAATTTGTTAAAAACTGTACACTTCTTCCTTTTATTGTCCCATCCACAACAGTTTATTGTCAAATTTCGTTTAAATATTATTGCCTGCCCGCTTAACCCTTTGGGGTCATAAAAAAACCGAAGGTTTTAGCGCGGACTCTTGATCTCTGACCACGATTTCTAGTTACAATTTTTCATCAAAACAAGACTTTTTTGCATTTAAGTGCCTGGATTTTCATTGGTCACCGGTGAACCAATGGTCTTCAAGGGTCACTTTTTAGGTTTTTCAGATCAGTTTTATTTGAGGTTTTTCTTTTAAAGGTACAAGAAAACTTTTTTTTAGTTTAATTTCTTAACTTTTATAAAAATATCTTTTTTAAAAATGTTATTTCGTCCTTTTTTGAAATTTATTTTATTTTTGTGACATTTTTTTACAAGACTGAAATATATAACGCAACTCACGTAAATCCTTTTCATTTGATGCGCATACGTGACAACCTTGATTATTTTGCTTGTTTATCCTTGTTTTTGGCGCTCTGACCGTAAATTGAAAAACCGTAAAATACCTCAAAAAAAAACTGCTTTTTCAATTTTCAATCTCAAAATTCTCTTAAACTTATGTTCAGCATTGAAAAATCTATGGGAATCGCCGTACGCAGTCATAAAATAGAGATTATGTTTCACGGAGTAACGAATGAGCGAACTTCGGTCCTATACATACAGCGGCGCTGAATGCAAATCTGGATATCTCCTCATCGCATATGTAGCAACAATATTTGTGTGTTCTGTAATAGTGTGTTCTGTAATACTAGCGTTATGCTTGGTTAAAGATGGATTGTATCTGTAACAGGAATGTAATGTCTGTAATAAATTAATAGGTGCTTGCTAATGTTTGTTCAAGTTTGACGTTTATGCTTTGCAAGCGCAGTTGTAAGATACCGAAGGTAGAAGCTGAAGAATCAATCGAAAAGGATTTAACTGCTGACTTGTTTAATTAATTAATTCTTTTCGGCTTGCTACAAAAGCCATAAAATGGAAGTTGTTAAAGAGCAAGAAACCAATTATTTTTAAATTTTATTGAGAATGTGGAAGCCTGATTTGCCCACAACTACCCTAAAAATGGATTTTTAATATTTAGTTTCGAAGTTCTGTTTTCAGATTCGTGTTCTGCATCGAAAATCTATATAATATACTTAGTCCATTTATTTGGTAAAATGTAATCGAGTTTTTCACCGTAACTAAATGTTAAATATATTACGTTGAGGACCCCAAATAATAAGTGTATTACCAACAATATATTGAAAATTTTGTTCATTTGGATAAAACTTGTAGAAATTATGAGCAATTAATTAGGTTGTTCTGAAAAACTAGATTTTAATTGTAACCAGCAAAAAAAAAAACAGTCTATTGATTCCCTTTGCACAAAAACAATTTTAAAATCAATTGAAAAAAAAAGAAAAAGCGCCAAACCAACTAGACGACTGGGGACAACTTAGTCAACCAATTTATCAAGCACCAAGTCACCTACAATTCTTTAAGAACTGATTATTATACACAACTTTCGCCGTTTGGGAATCGATCCAGAGGTTACTGGAACTCCAGTCTAGCACTCATGAGGTGGCCCCAAAGTGATTACGAAATGGTTAACATAATGCGAAGTGAAGCAAATTGAAATTGTTGAAATTATACAATCCATTCGCTTTGCTTAATCAGCTTACTGGTGATTTCGTAATATCTTGTTGACAACGATGATTGGATCCCATGAGACCCGTCAACAAATAATGAACTTTTCTTGTAATGAATGAAGCCTAGATGAGAAAGGTATATAATGCTAGTCAAAAATTAAGTATACTTTTACTAAGCTATATTTTAGTACCACTCATTTCTTATGGGATAAAAATATTAGCGGTATTCACAATCTAGAGTATTTGTAATATTTTTCCAAAAAATTTACAAATATTGTAATCGCTGTTATTTGCTAATTTTCGTATTTCGCTCTTTAGCAGAAGAAGAATATAAAAAAAAATCTTACTCATTCTATATTTTTATCTTATACTGTATATCTACTTACTGAAGAGCTACCATAGAAGAGCTACCATAGCAAAAAACTTTAAAACCCACACAATTTTATTAAATATTTTTTTTAATCAAAACCATTTCAATTATTTTCTTGCCAAAGATATGTTGAAAAATAGATCAAGATCAATCGATTTTAATCAAGAACTGTTAAAAATCTTCAAAATCTATCGAAAATTTAATTATATGGCAGCATTACATTTTCATGTCAACTGATTGGCAAACACACAAATACTATACAAAAGTTACAAATGCCGTATTCACGATCTGTAGTTTTTGGTCTTGTATCGTGTAGTCTTGGTTTTTGTGGTAAATTTTGTAACTTTACAAAAACAAATACAAGCAACTAAAAGTACAACCAATTTACCAAATTTACAATCGCAACACCATATTGTAACATTGCGTAGAATTCTGTATTCTCTTAATATTGATCTCACTTTATAGATTCTACTAACAAAATGTAAACAAGATCAGCTGTTTTTGTAAATACTAAGTATTTACAACGAGGTCGTTCGCGATCTGATGTAACATTTAATACAGATCGTGAATACGGTTAATGTGCTCTAGCTGTTCTACTTTTGATATTTGTAGTATTTGAGAATCGAATGTGTATTGATTTTGTAAACATATCAAAAATTCAGAATACAAGACCATTTACTCCTGATCGTGAATACCGCTAATGTTTCGTTAAGGTGCACTTTATTTTTGACTATAATTAAGCGTCATTAACATTAAAAATTCAGAAAAAAAAATATTCTTTTTTTTCTATGAAATATTGCAATTTTTTTAATACTACTGTTGTTGCTCGGTGTGGTCGCTGTGGTGTAGTGGTAGTGCGTTGGACTGCTACGCAGAGTGTCCGGGGTTCGAATCTCGGCACAGGCAACATCATAAAAAAAAAGTAGAAAAAATAATTTTTCTACACGGCACCACCTCTTGGCAGGCAATGGCAAACCTACAAGAGTAAAAATTGCTATGAAAAGCTTTTCACTTCGCCGTTCGGATTCGGCATTAAACTGTAGGTCCCTTCCATTCATGTACAAATTTAACACGCACAACATGAGTGAATGCGAAAAGCTCGGCCTAGGCCCTCCATGGGTTGTTGTGCCATTAAAAGTAAGTAAGTAAGTTGTTGCTCGGTAAAAAATCTTAAAGCAAAAATTGGATTTTGTAGACCTGTGTAGCATTAAAGAAATTTATTACATGTAAGCTTAGTTCTGCAAAAATCATTTCAGCTAAAATAATATCATAAAATATTAAGTAAGAACACGCGTAGGTAATAAGGAAAAGATATTTGTCAAAACAATGGTTCATTGGTGTATTTAGAATGCGAAAACTTCGTATAAGATTAAATATATCACTAATACGTAGAAAGCGATGTAAGAAATTCAGTTTGAATCAATTGCTATTTAGTTTTTCCTTGACGTTAGCTGAGACATGATGACCATTGGCTTGTAACTACGTACTCGCAGCTCTATTTTACATATTTCGTTTTGAATACCAATTTGGAATAAATGAAAATGGTTTACTATAAAAAGGGATATGCCCCAAAATGTCAGTTGCATGAACAAGCACATTACTCATATCTCTTCACAATTTCATACAGTACAACTGTCGGAAAGTTCAAAGTTCATTTAACTGTAGAATGGCGTTTTCAATTGGTTATGACTGTTGCATTTATATTGCACTATATGCAATTTTTATTCCAGTACATATGTATGCACATAAATGCATATGTACATACATGAATGCAATATACATATATGTATATCTATATGCATGTGTTGGTATATGCAAGCATTATTTTTTCTGCTTATTTTACGGTTTAACACTTGAAATAAAAATACTAACTACTACATACTCGTACTGGTAACGCTGAGCTGTCACGTCACTCAGCAATGTCATGCCACATTTCGTTGCAAAGTCACTTCATGCATTTTTGCTGTTTTTAAATAATTGATGAGCCGTTTGCAGTAGCAGCAGTATATGTACGAGTATAAGAATATGATGACATACAATACCAGAAAAGTAGAGAACTCGACGAAACTCAACTTATACATATGTACATAATATTGTAATAGTGTTGTGTAGCAAGTCGCATAATATTGTAGTAGTAGTAGTAGTAGTAGTAGTTGTAGTAAATATGCTGCAACAACAGCAGCAGCAGCAACACTTTATGAAAATCGTCTCAACCATAGTTCCACAGCGTTCATATGTTACTATTTTTTGTATATGAAATTTGAAAGGAAGTTGCCTAGCGCTATGCATAATGATAAATATTTGAGACATTTTTAGAATTTTTCTCAAGCAGTACTTTGAACTTTGATGACAAAACTAGTAAGTATGTATGCAGTAGTAAGTGGTTTACCATGGAAATTTTTTGCATTACGATATTATTATATGACAAGCAACAACAAAAGATATTCACTTAAATAAATACTTATGTGTGGATAAGCATTTGAATAAATTCGTTTTGTTATAAAAATAAAATTAAATTATCATATATAGTAAAAGAACAAAATACATATCTAAAATTTGTATATATACATTCATATGTATGCATGTATACTGCATTGCCAACAAATGCTTCGGCCACAATTGTATTATAGTTTAGTTAGTTATAAAATGGCTTGCTGAAGGAAACATACCAATTTTGCTCATAATCATGCTATATTTCAAGCATTCCATTCCTACTCATAATACATTTGGAAAAAATGAAAAAAATGAACATCACTTACCCGAAAAGTTTTAACGAAAGAAGGTGCACATCGTAGGTGCTTTTCAAAACTAGAGATTTCGTACAATGAACTTACGCAATTACCATATTGCAAGACCGGTGAGGTTTCCAATATTTTCTTATTTTTTTAAGCATCGCTTATAATTCAGAAAGATTCAATAGAAAATGTGTATGCCAAATCTCATGTTGAAGCTTAAAAATTTAATAAAAAATAAATTGGTTGAGAAGATGTCTGGCGAGTCTTTAAATCAGGCTAAATCAGTAATTTCAGGCTACTCATTTCGTAATTAGGGATTTGAGATATCCAGTCTGAAGGCCTGGTCGCTGTGGCGTAGTGGTAGTGCGTTGGACTGCTACGCAGAGTGTCCGGGGTTCGAATCTCGGCACAGGCAAAATCAAAAAGTAGAAAAAATATTTTTTTACACGGCACCACCTCTTGGCAGGCAATGGCAAACCTACAAGAGTAAAAATTGCTATGAAAAGATTTTCACTTCGCCGTTCGGATTCGGCATTAAACTGTAGGTCCCTTCCATTCATGTACAAATATAACACGCACAACATGAGTGGATGCGAAAAGCTCGGCCTAGGCCCTCCATGGGCTGTTGCGCCATTAGAAGTAAGTAAGTAAAGTAAAGTCTGAAGGCCACTGTATCTATGGAAAAAAATATATGCAGTAGAATGCCGATAATTTGCAATCGTATGGGACCAGCAATTTTTAAATTTTTACTAATTTCAGCGGTTTTTGATATAACGAGATTTCGATTTTAGAGGCTAAAATAAGAAAAATGCAAATTAACAGGGTTTTTTCAATTTATTTAGTAGAAAGTAGAAAACAAGAAACGCCACACTCTTTTTTCACACACTCTGGTAAAGAAACAAACACTGACCACGGAAAACAGAAAAAATTCAATCAAAAAAATTTAACGATAAACTTACCTGCCTACTATGGTTGATTTTTTCGAACCATAGTTCCATGGAATTTTGCTTTTCATTACAAATTATAAGAGGTTGTCAACAACACCAATTACGATTTATAAGAGTCTAAACAGTCCTTACATATAAAAAAAAAACCAATTACCAGAGGGAACCAAAATGTATGGATTTTTTGAAGGGACCAACAGTTTATTTCGATTTATTGAGATTTAAGAATTATCGCGGTTCTACTGTAGTTACTATCTACTCCTGAGCAGAATAATAAATTACCCTCTTTCTATGGCCTCCATAGCCTACGCACTTGATTGTCTATCCCCTTTAAAACCCATCTCCCGCTCCAGCACAATCAGTCATGCAGGTAGCAATCCAATCTCCATCTAAATCTCGCCTTTGATTGGTAAGTTAAGCCAGGGGTGACACCGTATATTTCCTTCACACGATCGTGGAACTTCTTAACTAATTTATTTTGACTGCTCCTACTATACGGTATAGCTAATGGCTGGCCTAGTCCGATCTTTTCGCATCCATTCATGTTGTGGCAGTTATACTTGATTATGAATGGAAGGTACCTAAAAAATCGAAACGGTGAAGTGAAAAATGGTTTTCATTGACCTCGAATTAAAAAGTAGAAATATCTTATAAGCATCAGAGAAATTCTCGGGAAGGGTTGGTAATTTGAGTTCATAAAAAGTACATTATACAAGTCCCCTTTTGCGGTTTCCTTGAGTGTTCCAATCAATGGCGCTTCTTACTAAATCGTCATGGTGCCTTCGTAGTACATGGCCAATCCAGCCGAATTTTCTTCTCCGAATTTCAATGGGAACTGGCTTTTGCTGAGTTCTGCTCCATAAATCAGCATTTGAGATGGTGTTTGGCGAAAATATTTTAAAGGCATCGATCGATTTATAAAGACTTTGATTGCATGTATGTCAGCCGCTGAAGCTTTCACGTTTCACAGCTATAGAGCAAAGATGGTTTGACGTTAGAGTTGAGTAATTTGAGATTTGTACGTTGCGAGATGTGTGATGTGTGATGCGTTCCAGATTGAGTATAATGAACCGAATGTTGCAATTGCTTTTTTGATTCGGCTTTTAATCTCTTTACTCGAGCCGCCATGTCGACGAGATAACGCTGCCCAGATAACAGAAAGACTTCACTTCTTCCAGATCTATTTCATCAATCAAACACTTCTTCGAATTATGTGTGGAATGTTGATTGCCCATCCGGCTTTTGCGGGGATTCTAGCACCAGTTGCAGCTTCGAAAACCATGTCAGAGTATGTATGTGACAGTATATTCGCAGGCGAGGTAAGGCAGACGGTCTTGCAAGCCCCAGGTGATGCCACTTCCAGATCTCGTGGCATTTTACATGATTATGTCCAATACGATGTTAAATAGAAGGGGTGAAATTACATATCCTTGCCGCACAACAGTCAACACCCTTATACTATCGCTCAGAAATTGTTCGTTCATTACACGGCATCCTGCATCAGTGTAGAGTGCTTGAACAAAATTAGTTTTCCGCAAATTAAAGAATGAAACGAGCTTTTCCTCTTAGTTCAGTTTTTTTTGTTTTGTTTATGCTGTTACCCTTTAACGCAAACTTTTTCTTATCGTCATCGTCATCAGCAGCAACAGCAGCATCATCATCATAATTATCATTATCAGTTAACAACAATTAACACGTTGCCACAAATGATTACATTGTCTTAGAGGGCCGATAATATTTTACTACCTTTATACCTTTCATTTAATTTGATGATGTATGGTAGTTGTTGTTATTGTGTTGTCCCCCAGAGGCGGTCATCCACGAAAGCAGCAGAAGATTATGTCGTCTCTCGTGCTTGCTGGCTAACAATGACCTTGTCTAAGAGTGCCAACCCTTTGCACCGGTTCTCATACTTTTATTTTCTGCTAACTGACGTTCAACGCAATTCTATAGACTCTTCATGTTGTGTGCCACTTCCTGTTTCTCCTTTGTTGTTTTTTTTGTGTGTGTGTAGCTTAATTAAAGTGGCATAAATCATATTACAGCATGCTTGGGTATCCAGCTCCGAAGGATATCGTCTTTGTGGCATAGAAAGTAAGATAAAAACCTTACAACCTTGTAAGTTTTTTTCACACCACTTACAAAAAGAAAAAAAATACAGATTTAATGTGAATTGAATAAAACGCGTTCAGGCAATTAAAATTAATTTACTGCTTGCTTTGAAGCTATAATTATCGGAAGTGATAAATTAGCGTTCACATTTTTATCGTAAACTCTTAAATTAAACAGTTAATGTTGAGTTGAACAGAAATTGTAAAAAAGAAATTCCAATCTGAAAATTGTTCAAAAATTGAAAATTGAAATTGTGTCCATTACAATTTGTGTCCCGTTCAATTTGACACAAGCACTCAATATTTTTTTGTGGTTTCACTTCCCAATAGTGCCAAAACCAAAAATATCACAATACAATAAAATATTTTTCTATTTGTGTTTGGTTTGGTGACCTAAATCATAACATACGAACTTCTATGACACCCTACGCTCAGCCAATAAATGTAGCTGCATACTGTGTGGGTGTATTGCCTCAATAAGGCTGAAATACATATATATGCTGCACTTTCCTAATACATCGATTTTTGGTTTCTTGTTTTATGAATTACTTGTTTGTGTTTCTTTTGTTTCTTTTTTGGTGAATTGAAAAGCATTTTTATGTTGTTACTTTTTATTTTTGTTGACATTTCAGTGTGCGTTTCATTTTCGATTTGTTGGCGGTACAGATCTAAATCGCCCGCTGGGATATTGTGGAAAAACCGAAAATTGCTAAAGAATATGGTACTTAGATACATCATATTCATACCATATGGTACATAAAAATATAGCATTGTCGGAGTATTTGTGTTGTTTTACTCAGAAGTGACATGCGAAATTTCCCATGCGTCATATTCTTGATATTTGAGGATAACAATTTTATTGGTAAAATTGGTCTATATCATACATTTTCAGATTGTTTTGAAAAGAAAATAATTGTTGAAAAAGTTTTGTGAATCTTTTTGAAGTGGAGTAAGAAAAAAAGAATAAATTGAATGAATGAATTTTCTAAGCTGCTGTACAAAAAATCGGAGAGATGTTCATATATTTAGGGTGACTTTTCTTTTTAGAGGCGGATAACTTTAAATTGAAATAAAAAACCATGAAAATGGCTTTATTTTAAAGACAATTTTTTGGCAAAACTGGCTTTGGACTGTTATGGAAAGTGTCCGGGGTTAGAATCTCGGCACTGGCGAAATCAAAAAGTACACAACACCACCTCTTGGCAGGCAATGGCAAACTTTTTACATCAGATTCGGCATAAAACTGTAGGTTCCTTCCATTCATATACAAATATAACACGCACAACATGAGTGGATGTGAAAAGCTCGACCTAGGCCCTCCTTCGGCTGTGTTGCCATTAAAGAAGAAGAATATACAAACTTACTTTACTTTACTATTAATGGCACAACCGCCCATGGAGGGCCTAGGCCGAACTTTTCGCCTCCACTCATGTTGTGCTTGTTATATTTGTACATGAATGGAAGGGACCTACAGTTTAATGGCGGATCTGAACGGCGAGGTGAAAAGCTTTTCATAGCAATTTTTACTCTTGTAGGTTTGCCATTGCCTGCCAAGAGGCAATTTTTGCCTGTGCCGAGTTTCGAACCCCGGACACTCTGCGTAGCAGTCCAACGCACTACCACTACACCACAGCGACCATATAGAGACTATACTAGAGAAATATGATAAAACATATTTTTATTTAGGGCCAAGTAATATGTTTGGGTGAAAATTTAATACTCATAGACAAAATACTAGCTACGATAGCGTTTTAATTAGCGTTAATAAATCTCCAAGAAAAGCAACATTACAACTGGTAGAAATATGTTTGAAATCCTCGGTCATAGAAGGTCAAAACCTACAATTCAGTTCGTATTCTAAAAATACGTCCTGAAGGGGATGCAGAGATTAGACAAGAGCCCGATTAGACAAAGAAAAAACAGAATCATTCAGTTTAAAAATTTATTTTACTAAAATCCTTAAGTAGTTAAACTACCAAAATCTTGACAGGGTGTTTGTGTTAATTAAGCAGTATGGTAAATAAAGAAAAAATTTCTTTTAAAAAATTGTTAAATAGAAATGAAAAAACAATATAAAGCAAAAGACTTTTGCCTTTTCTTCTTTGCATCATTAAAAATTAAATTGAAACAAAGGAAACATAAAATTATGTAAAGAACGAAGAAGAATAAGAAGAAACAAGAAACTTATATTCATGAAAAATAAAAAAATGATAAAAACGCAGCTGTTGCAATTACAAAATAAAGGGTGAATTTTTGAGAGCTTCCTGCCATTTACTTTTAAAAGATAATTTCACTTAAATGGTGCCCGCGGCAACGTTTCAAGTGGTCCATTCTGAAGGACCAATTTTGGCACACTTTTTAACACATTTCGACCGGAATCTCACCAATGACGTGTTCAATGTTGACTTTTGGCTTCCAAAGCAGCAATCGTGTTTGGCTTATCCCTGTAGACAAGAGACTTAAAATAGCCCCACCCCAAAAAAAATAGTCTAATGGGGTCAAATCAAACGATTTTGGTGGCCAATTGACTGCACCAAAACATGAGATTATCTGCTCATCAAATTCGCCTCTCAATTGATGCATGGTTTCACATGCAGTGTGGCATGTGGCACCTCGGTCGAGTCCAATTCTAGAATTTTCGGCAAAAAAAAGTCTGTTATCATCGAATGGTACCTTTTTCCATTGATCGTAACGTTGTGGCCCTCATTGTCTTTGAAGAAGTACGGCCCAATGATTCCGCCTGCCCATATACCGCACCAAACAATGCATTTTTCGGAATGCATTGGTAGCTGCTGAATTGCCTTTGGCTGGTCTTCACTCCAAATACGGCAATTCTGCTTATTGACGTATCCATTGAGCCAAAAATGAGCCTCGACGCTGAAGACAATTTTGCGATTAAAAAACGAATCCTCATCCAGAATTTCTATGGCCCATTCACCGAAAATTCGACCTTGTGTTGTGGTAGGTCGCCTGGATTCAGTTCTTGCACCCCTGTATTTTGTATGGCATTGATCCGAGATTTTTACGTAAAATCTTCCAGGTGGCCGAATAACACAAACCCAATTGCTGCGATCGGCGCCGGATGGATATATAGCGATCTTCTTTGACATTGGCGGATACAGCAGCATTATTCTCTTCGGTACGCACTCTATCGATACGATTTGGTGGATTGATGTCCAATAAAGTGAAACTGGTGCGAAATTTGGTCACAATGAGCTGAATAGCCTGCTCTATGGGTCGCGATTATGACGACCATAAAATGGACATAGCTTGCGAAACACATTTTTCACAGAGCACGAATTTTGATAAAATATTTCAATTAATTTGCAATCGTTTTTCATGCGTAAGTCTTCTCACGCTGAAATGGCAAACCAAACTGAGCATTTTTTACTTTGACACATGTCAATAATCACGCGTCTACTGTCAGAAATATAAACTTCAAAAAACAAGTAGCAAAAAATCACCCTTTACAAATATTCGTTATTTTTTCATTTTCTACACTCTCGGGATTTACGATGAGGAAATACCGAAATACGCAAAATAGGAGCCCAAAAACAGTAGGTATTATTTAATTCTTCTTTCTGCATGTATTCATAAATAATAACTTATTTCCTTTCATTGCGATTTCGCATTTCCGCTTTCATTCTTTCATTTCGGAAGTGAAACTTTACAGAAATGCATTTGAAAGCTTGCACCTGAACTAAGTGAAAAAGATATGAAACAATTAAAGGAAAAATGAAAGGTTGCAGAATAAGAGCAGCTGAGTGTAGAGCGCATTTAAATTTGAATATTAAATTTACATGCATATTGTACAATGTATACAACAAAAACAAATATAGACGTAATAATAAATTTAATTTAAATAATTTAAGAAAGGAGGAAAAGCATATGCCAATAAACTGAGCGGATTGAATATTTCTATATATATTTATATATATATATAAGTATATTCTTATAGGTATATTCTTAGTTTTTAGAGCCATACCTTCACATACGCTGAGACATTTCCAAGCTTTCTTATCGCTTGCTTTACTATACGCTACAGTCAGCTGCATTAATACTGCAGAATACAGAATATAATGAATTTTTAATTTTGTTTCTTTTTGCCAAGCTAAAATCGAAAATTAGTCACGTGTCGCACTCAGTTCAAATACATATGTATATGGTAGAGCTGCTGAAATAGAAGGGTAAAAATGAAGATAATATACAGGGAGGACCATTTATAATTTGGAATTTGACTTTGGTGTAAATAAGAAACGAATAATTTTTTTTTTTCAATGTGGTTTTTATTATTCAAGAGTATAAGTACAATCCTTCCGGTTAATTTTTGAACACTATTTCAATCAAATGACTTCCACGGCTGGCCTCGACCCAATTTTTCAGTAAATTTTCGAATGTATGACCAATGGCTGCACCAATTTTGTCCTTAACCTCATCAAGCTGTGGTCGCTACGGCGTAGTGGAAATGCGTTGGACTGCTACGCAGAGTGTCCGGAGTTCGAATCCCGGCACAGGCAAAATCAAAAGTCAAAAAGTAGAAAAATAATTTTTCTACACGGCACCACCTCTTGGCAGGCAATGGCAAACCTAAAAGAGTAGAAATTGCCTATGAAAAGCTTTTCACTTCGCCGTTCGGATTCGGCATTAAACTGTAGGTCCCTTCCATTCATTTACAAATATAACACGCACAGCATTAAACTGTAGGTCCCTTTTATTCATGTACAAATATAACACGCACAACATGAGTGGAGGCGAAAAGCTCGGCCTAGGCCCTCCAAAGGCTGTTGTGGCATTAAAATTAAAGTAAGTAAGCAAAGTAATATCATCAAGCTGGATGCTGCATCGTTAACACAACACTTAAAACAGTGTTATAAAATCCCCACAGATAATATGTAGTCCAACAAAGTCAGAACGCATCTGCGGGTGGCCAATGTACATCACTAAAATCGCTAATAACGGGATTTTAAAATTTCTAAAATAGGCCACAAAAAGTCAGTTATCGTTTTGCGGTAATGCAAACCATTCACGTTAACGCATCTTCCTTCCTCATTTTCAACGAAAAATTGCCCATAGATACCGTTGCAAAGGTCCAAAAACCACACCAATTAGTTACTCGTTGAGGGTGCATTGGCTTCTCAACAATTGCGCCTTGATTTTCTGAGCCCCAGATGCTTTAATTTTGTCTTATTAACGTAACCACCAAGGTCAAAGTGATCTTCGGCAGAAATGAGAATTTTTCGGTAATAATGCTCATATTTTTCCAAGCGTTTTAGAGCCCAGTTATGACGACGATGTACTGGTTGAAATTTGTACGGTTTCTCACAAAGTTCAACTAATTTATGCAAAATTTGCAATAAAGAAGTGCGTGAAATATTCAATTCCTGAGGAAGATGGCGAGTTGATGTCTTGGTTCTTCTTGCACATTCTGAGCAACAGCACTGTAATAATACGAGAACGTATTGTTTTATCCAATAAAGATCCAATTTAATATATACGATTCACAAATACCGAATTTTGAACTTAACTTTTTACACTTTCGGTTGAAGTTTCACCATTTTGCAAGTACATTTTTCCACGGTTTTAAAGCGTATATCGATCCATTTCGTTAAGTTTGTGGTCGCTGTAGCGCAGCGGTAGTGTGTTGGACTGTAACGCAGAGTGTCCAGGGTTCGAATCTCGGCACATGCTAAATCAAAAAGTAGAAAAGACAATTTTTCTACATGGCACCAGTTCTTGGCAGCCAATGGCAAAAAGAGTAACAACAAGAGTAAAAAAAATTCCTATCAGAAAGCTTTTCACTTCGCCGTTCGGATTCGGCATTAAACTGTAGGTCCCTTCCATTTCTGTACAGAAATATAACACGCACTACATGAGTGGATGCGAAAAGTTCGGCCTAAGCTCTCCATGGGGTGTTGTGCCATTAAAAGTAAAGTAAGTTTGTATATTCTTCTTCTTTAATGGCAACACAGCCGAAGGAGGGCCTAGGTCGAGCTTTTCACATCCACTCATGTTGTGCGTGTTATGTTTGTATATGAATGGAATGAACCTACAGTTTTATACCGAATCTGATGTAAAAAGTTTGCCATTGCCTGCCAAGAGGTGGTGTTGTGTACTTTCTGATTTCGCCAGTGCCGAGATTCTAACCCCTTAACACTTTCCATAACAGTCCAAAGCCAGTTATGCCAAAAATGGAAAATGGCTTTAAAATAAAGCCATTTTCATGGTTTCTTATTTCAATTTAAAGTTATCCGCCTCTAAAAAGAAAAGTCACCCTAAATATATGAACATCTCTCCGATTTTTTGTACAGCAGCTTAGAAAATTCATTCATTCAATTTATTCTTTTTTTCTTACTCCATTTCAAAAATTTCACAAAACTTTTTCGGATTCGGCATAATATAACACGAACTACATGAGTGGATGCGAAAACATCCACACATGTGGAAAAGCTCGCCCTTTGGCGCTACATGCGGTCATAGTCGACACTGATAAACAATGCCACAATGCCTGTCTTTCTCTTTATCGGTGTCCTGTATTACATTCCCTCTCTCATTCTCCCTCTTTCTTCCTCCCACCCATCAACCTTCCTTTCATTCAACACAATGCTCTGCTTTCTTAGGGGTACACCCTGTGAGTTGAATGTATCAATAAAAAAAAGGATCTTCAATTATAAAACTAATACAAACTTCGTCATAATGACATTAGAGTTGCCATACTCATAATTGCAAGTAGTTTAAATTCCAAATGCTAGATGGACCACCCTATACTCGTATAAGTAAAAATTGAAAAGAAGCCGAAGAAGAAGAAGATTGCATCCATCCATTCAGCTAAAAAATGAGAATTTCACACAATGACAGCCAACCGGCAGCCAGCAACCAGCCAGCAACTAGCCAGCAACCAGGCAGCAGTTAGCACCAAAGGGCAATGACATCTGAACTATGGTAAGAATATTGCTTTTATGAAAACGAAATATAAAAAGCTTTCATTGTGCAGAAAAATCAATTGGACAAAACAAAATCGTCTTCGAGTTTTTCTGCGACATATTGTCCAGCATTTGTTTACTATTTGTAGCTACGTGCGCAGCATTTCGAATCTTCTTACCACACAAAAAAAAAAGATAAGAAAATAATATAAAGAAACGTGTACCAAAATTCGTACATTCATATTTAATTCAAGAGATAAAATAAATTTTTATTTATTGTACTTCTAATATTTTCTTTTCTCTAACTTTATTTGTAAGGTACAAATTGGTGACAAAAGTTCAAGTGGCATCACTTTTAGCAAGTGAGATTTATGAATGTTGAAGGTGCAATTATTTGCTGTTGGTGTGTGTGTGCTTCGTAATATTTTACCAGAATTTTTAGAAAGAAAAGTAAGTATTTATGGTATATTAATTAGATACACAATTTTCAATCGTTTCAACTAAGTTTTGAATATAAAAGTTGTTGTTCTTTCTTTCTGACACACTTGCGTGTGTAGCTTAGAAATATTATATCCTTTTTTATGATGGCTGCTCCTGTATTAACGGACTTTTTGATGGTCCTCCATGTCATGTGGCATTCATTTTATATTTTAATAAAAAAAAATTGAAAATGCTTTCCTTAAATTTTTAAAACTTTCTAAGTCTTTCTAAAGTTCAAATCTAAATATTCTACTAACCGTTGAAGATTGCTAAGTTCTTTAAAGGTCTTAAGAACTTATTTAAAATAAAATTTATTAAAATAAATATTTCTAATAATGTCTAAGCTTTAAAAATTTTCACTAAAAAATTATTTTTACATTTAAAATTCTCATCTCTAGAAATTTTATAAGCCTGGAAAGTTATCATAGAATCTCAGATTTATTCATAGTTAAACTTTTTAAAATAAAAATATCTAAAATGTTTTTAAAAAATCTTTCACAAAGTCTTAAAAACTCAAACAATTTGAAAATATTTCTTAAAATTTAAGTGTCGAGAAAACTTGCCAAACTTCTAAAAATTATAGAATAAATAATTTTCTGGAAATCTCTATAAATTTTACAAGTCTATATTTTTTTACTTTTAATGGCACGCATCCACTCATGTTGTGCGTGTTATATTTGTACATGAATAGACAAGTCTATATAAAAACTTTAAAAAAATTTCAGAACATCATCACAACCTTTAAATGTTTTATGTTATAAAATATTTATAACATATGTAATATTGATAGTAAGTTAGTTAGTTCCATTATGATGCCACATGGTTGGACCTACAATTTAAAACCGGTCCCAATTGGCGATTTGTGGTTTTACTATTGCCTACTTGTACACTTTCTTATAATTCTCATTAACTTCATACTTATTTTCATATCAAACTTTATGGAAACATCCCTAACAATTTCTAAGAAGTTTCTAAAAATCTCTTATGATTTCTTAAGAGTTCAAAAATTCTCAAAAGTCTCTATGAATTTCAATAAAGTTTAAACACTTAAAAAATTCTATAAAAATCTGTTCAAAATGGAAAATATCTATAAGACTTTTAAAAAATATTTATGATTATTTTCTCAAGCGTGACTACCAAAATATTGAGAAATATTTCAATGTAGTAAAGAATAATCTAGGTTTAATTACAGGAATCACAACAAGACCCTATAGGGTTAATTTGACCGTCTTATTGTTCTAAAAATTTCCATAAGTCTCTATAAGTTTCTAAAAATCTCAAACAATTTCTTTAAGCCTTAAAAGACTTCCAAATTTTTGAGTTACTCGCTACCATTCATGCAATGCCTGTTATATTTGGAAGCAAGTGGAACTGGAGACCCCAGTTTTAGGTTTTTCTTACGAAATTCTTGCTCTTGAAGGTTTGCTGTTGACCAGCCAGGTGAAATTTCTAAGAGTCTAACATAAACATTTGGGACTGCTGCCCAGCATTTCCCACAACGACCTCTATGAAATCCAAGATGTAGTTGTATTTTAAGAACTTGAAAACATTTTCAATAATATCAATGTATTTGTAAAATTTTTGTAATCAGATAAAAATCGATACGTTAAATTATTTTGAAATTTGTAGAAAACACGTCTCATCTCTAAAAATTATTAAAAACTCTTAAACTCTAATGGCCGACAGCCTATGAAGGGCCGAGCTTTTCGCATCCACTCATGTTGTACGTGATATATTTTTGTACATGAATGGAAGGGATGCACAGAAAAACCTTTCTTAGCGAATTTTTAATCTTTCAGGTTTACCATTGGCTGCCAACAGGTGGCGCCGTGTAGAAAAATTGGTTTTCTCTACTTTTTTTTATTTAATTTCCTGTACGTTGGAATACTTACTTACTTACTTACTTTTAATGGCACAATAGCCCATGGAGGGCCTAGGCCGAGCTTTTTCGCATCCACTCATGTTGTGCATGTTACATTTGTACATGAATGGCCGAATCCGAACGGCAAAGTGAAAAGCTTTTCATAGCAATTTTTACTCTTGTAGGTTTGCCATTGCCTGCCAAGAGGTCGTGCCGTGTAGAAAAATAATTTTTTCTATTTTTTTTTTTTGATTATGCCTGTGCCGATGTTCGAACCCCGGACATTCTGCGTAGCAGCCCAACGCACTACCACTACGCCACAGCCAAGTTGTAAGTTGGAATAACTACATATAAAGGATGATTTTTTAAGAGCTTGGTTTTTGAAAAAAAAACCGACATTTTATAAAAGTGAATGAAATTTTTATTTCAATCGATAAATCAATTCTTGCCATTTACTTTTTAAAGATAATTTCACTTAAAGGTTGCCTGCTTCAAGTGGTCCATTCTGAAGGTCCAATTTTGGCACACTTTTTCACACATTTCGGCCGGAATCTCACCAATGACGCGTTCAATGTTTGCTTCCAAAGCATCAGTCGTGTTTGGCTTGCCCCTATAGACAAGAGACTTAACATAGCCCCACAAAAAGTAGTCTAACCGGGTCAAATCACATGATCTTGGTGGCCAAACTGCTCACCAAATTCGCCTCTCAATTGATGCATGGTTTCGCGTGCAGTATGGCATGTGCCATGTGGCTCCGTCCTGTTGGAACCACATGTCGGCCGAGTCCAATTCTTATATTTTCGGCATAAAAAAGTCTGTTATCATCAAACGGTATCGGTACCTTTCTCCATTGGCCGTAAAGTTGCGGCCTTCCCCGCCTTTGAAGAAGTACGGCCCAATGATGCCGCCTGCTCGTAAACCGCACCAAACAATGCATTTTCCGGGATACATTGGTAGCTGCTGGCTGGTCTTCATTCCAAATACGGCAATTCTACTTATTCACGTATCCATTGAGCCAAAAATGAGCCTGGTCGCTGAATGGATGTAGCTTGCGAAACACATTTTTCACAGAGCACGAATATTGATAATAAATTTCAATAATTTGCAAACTTTTTTCATGCGTAAGGCAAACCAAACTGCCCATTTTTTACTTTGGCACATGTCAAGAATCACGCGTGAACTGAACTGAACAAAAAAATCACCCTTTACTTCTTCTATTTTCAGTTCCATAGAATTAAAAGATACCAATTTTTTTTTGGATTTTCAGCATTTTAAGAACTCTATTTTAATTTGACGCAGAAAAAATACCAATGAAAATTATTTTGGAAAAAAATATTCGATTTCTGTGAATTTTATATTTTCTTAAATTTCATGCTAATGTTGAAATTGCTTGAGCACATGCGACATTGAACCGAATAGTATTTATTGCATATAAGTATACAAACATACTATCTACATATGTACATACATATGTACATGTGTAACCGGAAACCATACATATGTGTGCTTAAATACTCGCACACTTACTCCATGTGCTCGTCCTGTTAATAGAACACTTAAGCTCGACTGCTGTGTTTCTAGTATGTATAAAAAAAAAAAATAACTTTTCATGAAATACAGAAAATAAAAACAACGAGGAAACGTTAAAATGAATATATGTATTTCCTTTTATTGGCATTTTGACAAATTTTTATGGTTAAATTCATGCATAAAAAAATTTAATGTGTTACTATATTCTACAAAGTATTGCTTCAAGTATTTCGTTTGTTTTTTTTATTGTATTTTAAGGTGTAAACTCACAATTTATGACTTACATGCAAATACATTTGATGTGCAAGCCAGTTATAAAATCAACTATTATGTATTTAAATTTTAATAAGGTCGACACTTAAGGGAATTAAGGCAGTGGCGAGAGAAGGAGCTTTAGATTAAATTATAAATACACCGGCGGTCATAAGAACCGCACCATTGACAACTCTGCAGCAATTTCGATAAGATTTCAAAACACCGCTCAAATTCATTTCTTTTTATAATAAGGATTTCCCCTATTTATATTTATGTAGCGGATTTAAGAAGTGTCTGTAATTTGTAACCGCATCGCTTTGGTTAAAAATGCTTTTCTTTGAGAGAATGTCAAAAATATCTACACTGTATAAGCAATAGACGCGTGATCATTAGGTCGAAATTTTTGTTTTAAAGAATATGGGCGTTCCTTATTGTTGCATAGCACATAAAGTGGGATGCTCACATTCAACTATTGTAAGGCTCATAAAGAAAAAAATAAATAATTTGGGCCCGTTCATAAGGAAGAAATGATGAGGAAGTTCTCGAAAGACTAACACACCCGGAAGGACTGCATAATACTAAAAACAAGTTTGAAGCATCGATTTAACAGTACAATAGCAATAAGGATTGAGATAAAGAGCTATTACAATGTGAAGTTAAGAGTCGAAACTTTGCGTAGAAGGCTCCGGGACTGCGGCCTACATGGAAGACTGAAAAACCCCTGTTGATGAAGCGGATGAAAGCAAACCATGAAATGGTTGAAGTTTCCAGAAAGCCAGATGGTGTAGGGTTGTTTTCCCCTACTTTATCCGACGTCCTTCATTTCATATTCAAACAATTGTGAACGCTGAAAAATATAGACGAATTATTAGGGACTAACTTCTGCCAGCCATTAACGAGCATTTATCTCTCTGTAATGTTTGTTTTACAGGCCGATTCTGCACCATGCTATTGTACCAAATTGGTAAGTGAATGCTTTTGATAATAATAAAATTTTAACATTAATTTTTGTTTTGTTTTGTAGATTAAAAAAGTATTCGATGATATTGGGATTTGCCAACTGGTGTGGCCCGGAAACTTTCCGGATTTGAATCCTACAGAGTAGCTCTGCCCCATTATGAAGCGAAAAGTGACTGAGAATAAGCCAAAGACTAAGTAAAACCTTGCACTTGCTGCATACCTTCATGTTCATGTTCTGGCTGACTCAATGCCAACGAGAATAGAGGCTGTAATAATGACAAAAGGAGGAGCAACACATTACTAATAATTTTTTTGTTTCGTTCTGGTATTAAACCATGGAACCGAGAAAAAATCCTGAAAAACATACAATAACTTTTATTTTTATATAATTTTGAGCAATTTCCTTGAAAATTTTAATTTTATTTTAACGAAAAACTAATGAAATTTTCTTTAAACTCACTATTTTTATTTTAATTTTTATCTTTGGTTTGAACTACAAAATAATTGAGTAATATATCCTTTAATGTTACGCATAATTTTCTTAAAATTTCTGTGTGCTGATGCGTATTTTATGACCGCCAGTGTATATCACTATGCACAAAAGACAGAGAGAGGTACTTTTACCAGTTTTGGGAAGTGGCTCCTACAAGATTAAGCTTTTAATAAATTACAAAAAGGGAAAGACCCTGCTTTCACATACAATTTTTGACAGCATTTCGCATGCTTTGTCATTAAAAAGCCACATAAAATTCATTTCATTTGCAAACAAATTCTTTAATTAACTTTACACTTATTTACTTGTTTGTAATTTGGTTTAAATTTATAATAATAAAATTTCAGTAGCAGCAAAATTTCATAGAATTTCCATGATTTATGTATGCACATATAGAAATCTGTTTGTTTGTTCGGGCGGCACGACTTCATTTCTGTGGTGAAAATGAACACAGCTTAAATCGACTTAAGATGGAAAATATTTGATCACATGTTATTGACTATAAATAAGAAAGTGAATCGAATAATTTTTGGATTTATTTATTATTTCAAGAATGTTCTTTGATTTGAATATGGAATATTCTGAAATATGGCTATAACTAATGTCCATGATATTTCCATCCAAACTTCTCAAACTCGCACAACATATTAATACAGTTAAGCAGTTATTCCTTTTTACCACAGATATATTTAAAAAGACGCACGCTGGTGTGACTTTCTTCACCTAGGCAGTGTCCAAAAGACTTCAATAAAAATTCAAATAGGCAGAGCAATTTCCAGAAAGTAGGTCGGATGAACTTTGGAAATTTATCTAAATGAAAACTAGCACAGAGCTTAAGCGAGTGTACAAATTGGATGGGATATTTCTCCCAGTCGTTGGTGGGTGTACCAATTTTAGTTTATAACTACTGTATGCATGCATTTAAAATGTCACTGGAATGCCAAAATTTTAATAGTATTTAGATATACACAAATTGTAGCCAACCAATAAATTCAATAAATCGATCTGACACATTAGTGGCAAACTCAGTTGTTTTTGTTTTTATTAAATATGTATGTATGAAAATACGCCTAAAGTCCGACATATTTTAAATCCAATTATTGGCAAAAATGCCATCACACAAATTGTTAATTAAATTCTATTCAGTTTATTACTTATTTACTAAAAATGAAAGAATTTTAAAATAAATTCGGGCGAGCTCGAACACTATATACCCTACCTAATGCTAAGTCTATACAAGTAACTACAAGTCAATATCGATACTTATAAATGAGTATTTACTCGGAATCGGGTAAATATCATGCGTATTTACATGCAACTAATATTTATTGCAGAGTCGACTTTTATATGGGGAATTTTTATTGTTAGCAACTTTTTGCCAAATAAATGTCCTAAAATAAAAGCTTCAAAATAAATGGAAATTAGGAAATTTTCAAAATATGCAAAATTTAATTTTCCTTGTCTTTCCTATTCACTGTAGGGTCTTCCGATCAGCGACTGCTTGCAATCACTGTAACCGCTAACATGAAATGTTGTAATGCGATACCCTGTAGTGATATCTACATACATTTTCACTGATCTGTCTTTCTTTTAAAGGTTCAACAGCTCCTGAAGGGCTGTGCTCAACAATTAAGCTCGTGTCCATCGACTTTTTTGAACATTTTGCTTAAAGATCTTGGTTAACGTGCTTTCAAGACTTGGGTGAAAATTAGACGTCCAGATTACCTCCATGTACCCGCCAGTCGTGGCGGTCACATGCCCGAAGTTATATTTAAACATTAATGACAACAAATTATCTTTAAAATAATTTCAAAGTTGCTAAAATCATTTTTCTGTGTTTTATTTCAATTTAAAGTTATCCGTCCCTAAAAAAAAACACCCGATACTAATTGCCACATGTAAACTGTTAATAAAGAATTTATATTCTCATATTGCAAAGGCAGTTGGAGAATGGAACCAATTTGCGTTTTATTGTGAAACAGTTATGGCATATGCCTAATCAAAAACGTACTAAAGCGCGCATAAACCTGAACCGAATTTAACTAAGCACGGTAGCCTCTATTGAATTGAGAATTGTTGCATTGGCAATCATGCTCGTAGACACGGCTTAGTGGAAGCCAGATGTAGAAGTTGTAGAAATGGAGAAGAGGAAACAATTTTCCACCTTGTTCTAAGAGCATTCATACACAAAACTCTGGGAACACCTTTCTATGAAAGACTTTATAATCCTAAACTATTTTTTCTGTTATTCTTAATTGATTTCGGAAAGAATAGAATGAGTATGATTCGAGTAGATATCGATACTTTTGTTCAAATATTTGAGTAGCAAAAATATTTTTGCTCAAGTATTGGTGTTGAGTAAATCATGGTAGATGTAAAATATGCCTACCCTACCTTCTAAAATAAAATACCTTGTTGCATTTAACGTATATGGAAGTGGTTTACTATGGGATTTGCATGAAAATTTGTTGTTATTTATTATGTTAACTAACTGTATCATAAATAAGTGTTGTATCAGTACCATTAATTTCTTAGATCTTGTCCATTTAGGAATGTCTGTACTGCATAAATTTGGATGATATTATTTGGATTATCTCTTACACGGAGAGACCTACAGAGTGATAAGGTTAAATCGACATACACGCAGTTAGATAATTCACAAGATTTCTTATCCTCTCAATTGTTGTAAATTCTCTAATTTTTCATAAAAAAATTCATGAAAATATTACGACATGATACGACACGTTGTGAATCACCTAAGTGTGTAAATGTCGATTTATGTTTTGTATGCTACAAAAAACTTTTTTAGGAAATAAGTAGGCAATATACGAGAACCTATGTATTGAAATTTAAGTGTAAATTTTATTACCGCATAATTGACCACTAACTTTTGGTGTACAAAATGTAATACATAAACACATACACACACACGTTAATACAAACCTACAGAGGGGAAAGGCTGTGTCATATGGTTATTCATGAATGTTAACAAAACGACGTTAATTGTTTATTTTATAATAATAAATAATTTTAAATTAAACGCGAAACCGAAAATATTTTATGTACTTATGTATGTTGAAACTTTGGAAAATATTGTGCACTGCAATTAACATACAACAATAATTGGGGATCTTAAAACTTTTATAATGAGAGCTCATAAAAAATACGTGCGAAATTGGCTATAAAACGCACCATTAGCCGACCAGCGTGCCGCTTTACAGTTAACCATTGGATATTGTACATATCATAGGGTGATCCATGTAACATTTGGAATTTGAAGTACTGGTTATTTTGAATGTGGCAACTCTAATGTCATTCGTATTGTGACAGAAAATAAGTTTTATATTTAGGGTTAAGGAAATGGGTCGTTATACGCTTGAACAACGTTAAGAAATACTAAAAATTTCCTTCCAAAATGGTGAATCCTCTACAGAAAGTGTAAGAAAATTACGTTCAAAATTCGGTAGAAACGCCTTCCACGCAATCATTGAAGATCAATTTGTGAAACGATTGGGTGAAATCGGATCCTTATTAAATAAAACAAAACTTTCTCGTACTCCTACAGTGTGCACAACCCGAAAATTTTGCTGCTGTTGCTCAGAATGTTCAAGAAGCACTAACATCTACTCGCCATCATCCTCAGGAATTGAACATTTCACACACTTCTTTGTTGCGAATTTTGCATAAAGACCTCGGTATGAAGCCGTACAAAGTTTAACTGGTATAAAATCTGAAGCCACATGATTATCCGCAATGTTTTCGGTTCGGTAATTAGGATCTGGAACGCATGGAAGAAGATGAACTGTTTTACCGAGAAATCATATTTTCTGACGAAGCTCAATTTGACCTCCGTGGTTAGGTTAAAAAGTAAAATTTTCACATCTGGGGCTCGGAAAATGTATGCGCGAGTGTTGAGAGGGTTAACAGTAACTGTTTGTTGTGGTTTTTGTACCGGCTCGGCGATATCACTGGGACATTTTCTTTGAAAAATGCGCTACCGCACAATGATAACTGATTATTTGTGGCATATTTTAGAAGATATTGATTTTGGCAACATTTGGTTCCTACTTGATCTTTTTCGTGGAAAGTTTAAAAATCGCGCTATTAGCCGTTTTAGTGATGTGCATTGGTCGCCACGCACTTCGATGGACTATTATTCGTTGGAAGCTATTAAAGATAAGTATTAGGCTAACCATCCAGCAACCATTGAGGCTGTTAAGGACAAAATATTGGTCATATACAGCTCCATACAGACGAAAATGTATTTAAAAATTAGATTGGTTGTTTGGGTGACTTGGCAAGACCAGCCGAGGAAGCCATTTGAATGAAATAGTGTTCCTCAATTAACCGGAAGGATTGTACTTTCGAATAAAAAAAAGAAGAACATTGAAAGAAAGAATTATTTGTTTCTTATTTACGCCAAAATCAAATTCCACAAATTATAAATGGTCCACCCGTTACTTTTGTATTCGCATGCATGTAGGAGTTTGAGCAAGAACAACAATGATTGAGCAAAATCTTACTTTCTTACATAGAAAGCTTTTCAAATTCTGACATTTGCGTGCCATGTTTTATAAATTAGTGTACAACAAATTTAACGTTGACATTAAGAAAAGGGAAAACATGTTACACATACATATTTACATATACATACAATGTACTCAACACACACAATACATACATGTAAAATTATGTTTATGAGTGATTGGGTAAACCTACATAAAGCATACTTATAGGGGTAATTGTGATGTACATGCTTTCTTTTGTGGGTACATAATGTGTATGCAGTACAATACATACTTAGTGTGTTCAAATTAATATATTGTAAATTTAAAAATATCACTCTCTGCCACCTACCATTTCATCTCCCCCTTGAACGCCATCACTTTCACATTTTCCTGTTAACTAATGAGTGTTTTTTTTTGATATTGTATTTTTTTTTTTTAGTTTTTTGCTGTTACACAACGTTTTGCGTGACTTAATTACAACTTTTTCCTTCTGACATAATCAATAAATTAACGCATATTTACGTATGCATATGAATAATAGTACATATGTACATATGAGTGTGTAAATGTATGCTGATATTAATGCATAGAATGTGAACTGATGAATTATAAGTCGTCCGCTTAGGCTTTTGGCTGCTTATCAAAGAAAGTAATAATTATCAAAATTTAATGCGTGTGAACTTAATTAAATATGAGGGCCACCAAGTCTATAATTATCCCGTTTTTGCATTGTAATAAAGTGCTACGATAATCGTATTATTTTATGTATTAAAATTGAAGATATATTCGCTGGTCAGAAAGTATTGTTAATATTCCCAGTTGACAAATTTTGATAGCTGAAGTTTGATTTAAAAACTAAATTATTTTATAAAGGAAATATGAGATTTTCTTATGACAAGCTAGAATTAAGTGCAAAATTATTTACTGGTTCGAAACTTGATATATAATATTATTCTTTCCAGAATATTTGCCTAAGTAACCTTATGCATTAAACCTTATGCTGGAGAAAATAGTTCGAGCTGCGATCATCAGCATCTCTGGCACTATTTTCTACAAGAGTGTCATGCAGCTAGTATACGCTGATGATATTGCCATCATTGGCACCAACTCGGGAGCAGTGAGTGCAGCACTCTCCTAACTGGAAATCGAGTCTCGTTGAGTGGGTCTAGTGGTGAACGATCACAAAATTAAATAACTTACCTCATCAAATAGAGCGTAACTTGGTCTTGGGCAAAATGATACTGTTGTTAGTTATACTTAGCGGGGATTAACTCTTGCCAACAGGTGTTACTACGGGCTCAGTAGGCAATTGAGAAGCAGAGCCGATGAAAATAACACTCTATAAGTCTTTCATCCTTCACGTCCTAATGCAAAGTGGACGTTGACCACCAATAATGAGAGGCTCTTAGGAGTTTTCGAGAGGAAAATATTCAGATTTTTTCCTCAATTCCAATTTTTTTTGTTTCTTTTTAGTTAAAGGGCCTTGTATTGAAATGACAGAACTCAAGCCATCAATTAGAGAAAAATCTTAGATTAGACTGAAAAAGACTTAGAAATAGTTCACAACTAAATTCGTAGTTGAAATTAGAGAAATTTCAGATCTCCTTGATCTGAAATTTCTCTAATTAATATGAATTATTTCTAAGTCTTTTTCAGTCTAATTGATGGCTTGAGTTCTGTCTTGGATTACACCACAAATTTAAGCGTGACTTTTTTTGAAATAAGATTTTAGGTTTATGTAAGTATAAAAGGCACTCATAAGTAAGGCCTTACATATCACTTTAAAGTTATTTAATTTTAGCATGATTTTGTTGTTGTTTAAGGACAGAATTCAAATACAGGTGATGGATTCAGGAATTATGCTCTGACATCGGATTATACTTATTAGGGACATAAATACTGTTACACACATTTGATGTTATAAAATTAAAAATAATTAATTTTTATGGAAAAATTTTTTTAAATATATTTATTGATATATATTATATACAAAAAGCAACTGCTTATTCGAAATGCCCACCTTTCGCCTTCACTGCAGCTGGGTGATGACCCCTTTCGACCCGTGGGATCAGTTCAGATGCTTCCTTAGATAGTAAAAATTGTTTCATCCGTAAACAAAATTTTTCTGTGCAAATTATCAGCGTGCATCACCAAAAGACGTTTGGATTTTTCTATCCTATTTTTTTTCTAAAGCTGCAGTCAACAAATGTCCGGTGGGACGTTTGAAGGCACCAAGTCCCAAGTATTTTTTAATAATTTGACTCATGGACTTTTGCGCGATATTCATCTCACGGGCCATGACTTTCTGTTTTCGGAGCGGATTCCGCTAAATTCTTGATTTGACGGCTTTGATGATTTGCGGCGTGCGAACTGTACAGCGGTCTTTGATATCTTCAGTTTCCTCAAACAGTTTTATGCAGTGGTAGACGAATATCCGACTAATCCCGAGTATAGAGGTTTTGAAAAGATCGCCTTTTTTCATTTCACACATAAAAAGTGCGATAACAGAGATACGGTTCTCATTATCTGACACTCCATGGTGAAAGCTGACACAATTTTTAATTCCCGTTACAGATTGACGCTATAGAAATTTGCTTTCATAAACCATGTGGTAATAACAGGGTATGTTCAATTCTGCTATTGGAATGTGTGTGTCCAATGTTGTAACAGCATTTGTGTCCCTACTAAGTAAACCTCTTAACTCTCTTTGACTGCCCTATTTTCATACTGGGTTAAATATTCCAATACGCGTCTATCAATATTTTCAGTGTAAATATATATGTGTGTGTGTGTGTATATTTAATTAAAATGTTTACTTAACACTCATATTTGATTGCATGAAAAAAATATAACTTTTCGGACTTTATTATTCATATATTTAAAAAGGATATTTCTTGCATACGTAAATATCTTGCTGGTGGTAATATTTGAATGAGTCAACTTTACTGTTGTAAATAATCAATTACCATAATAAGCTAGTTCAGCTACAATTAAAAGTTGAAAGAATTTTGCAATGTGGTTTTTGAAGCCTCGGGCTTCTGGAACTACAGTGACCTAGTCACTAGACCACCGAGGTGGCCTAGACGTTGAGCAATGGTTCCCAATTCCATAATACAGGACACATAAGGTTCTGTTTGTACAAACCTTAACTTACTTTGTCTCTCCACACTCATTTCTCACTCCATTTCACAGTTAAATATTTAATAATATTTTATGTAATGTTAAATATGAAAAATATTTTCACATTGACTAAAAATTTAATGTAATAAATTTTAAAAATAAATTTTAAAAGTACCAATATTTAAACAAAATTTGAATAAATTATTATACAATAAAGCACACATTAGGTTAAATTCATTAGAATAAAATGTATTTGCATAATTTAGAAGCCAATTTTTGCGGACAAAAATTAAATTTAAATTTTTCATGCAAATGGAATTGTAATTTATTGAAATATTATACAGCTGTTTTTATTCTTATTCCCTGAGGAAAACAATGTATGAGCAAGTAGGGACAGAGAGAGAGTAAGAGAGAGAGAGAAAGAGAGAGAGAGAAAGAGAGGTTGAGAGAGAGAGGAAGAAAGTGTTGGACATATAGAAAATGCAGGAGAAAATGCAGGAAAATCTCTCACATTTTTAAACTCATGACAAAAATATCAATTAAAGAATTGATAAAAATTATTTTTTACATAAATTCTCTAAAGGCGTATAGGTTTACCTTTTTTTTCTTTGTGCTTAACATAAAAATTGTCAAAAAGCGAAATAATATAAATTTTTAATAGATAAATAAGTGACTTCCAGCTGTACGTGACAAAAAGCTCTGACTAGGCCCTCCACGGAAGTTTTACGTGACCGTACGGAGGGTCGAGCATTAAACAAATATTTTAATACTTATTTTCATTTAATCGAAATGGCCATTAATATAATGAAATTTTCATTGATTTCTTTTTTGTTTATTCTGTTTATTTACATTCATGTTTTTTTTTAGTATTAATATCAAATTTGGATATCATTTTATTATTCATATACATACATACATATTTCTAATGATATCAATTACTATATCACATGGTATCATAAACGTTTGTCATTTGATTGGCTTTTCCAGAAATTCATGTCACAATAGAGTACAATGACAGGATAATTTACGAATTTTGACCGTTTCATATTTAGAAAGTGTATAAATAAAAAATGCAAATGTAATATGAATAAGTTAAAGCAATTTAACTGATTAAAATATATTTATAAGTTACATAGAGTTATTAGACAATACAGATGTGCCTTGCATAGTATTGTACAATAATTTCTCGATTTACGTCACCTCGATATAGCTTCGACTTACGAGCATGTACATGCCACATATGTTTCATTTTTCCGTTTACATGATTATTTTTCACATCACCAACAAATTTCTTCGACATTTCGATGATACATGACTTTCTATTTACTTTACATAACTTTCTATTTACTTTATTTACTTTATATTCGTTTCTATAACGTTGAACTGTATTGTACTTATCTATATATATCAGCCGATGAATTCTCCAAACAATTGTTGTCAATTGGTAACGGCCAAATACGGCTTGATCTTTCGACTGCCCTCATTTCGTTCCCGCCGAATTTCAGCCAATTCACATCGTCGAAGGAAGAGCTTTGCTTATTACTGAAGTTTTCCCGAACATCGGCCGCCATTACTTGAATCACGATTGGCCGAATGAGCGAGCAATTTTAGCTGCCAAGAACAAGGACGTTGACGATCTCAATTTCATCATTCAGAGCAGCATCACTACCAATTTACATTCATTCAGATCGATTGATTGTGTTACGAATGAAGACGAAGGCACAAACTATCCGACTGAATCTTTAAATTCATTGGATCTGCCCGGTCTAGCACCACACAACTTGCTACTTAAAATTGGCTCAAACATCATTATGCTGGCCAATATAAACCAAACGAAGCTGTGCAATGGAACCAGATTGACAGTGAAGCAGCTGAAGAACAATGTTATTCAAGCGGTGATAGTACTCATTCCGAGAATTCCAATGATACCTACTGACTTGCCTTTCGAATTCAAGCGCATTCAGCAATTCTATTTATTTTGTTTACATTTTCTAATCTGTCATTCTTCCTCTTATTTTGCCTGTACCCACATTCATAAGGCTGTGATTATATTCAAATTTTACTCGGCGAAGACCATGGAATTGTTGAGAAACACGAGAAAATATCACTCGCTCTCACACCGAACACGATATGCTGGGTGAAATGTACACCGATAACGCCGAGTATTGAGGGTGTCAATGAGTTATTCTACAAAAAAAGAATGAAAAAATATGTAAAATAGAAGGAAAACATGCAAACCTAAACCTAAACTTACATCACTATTTTCATATGCAGAAAAGTGAGGTTGCGAATGTTTTTAATTTTTAAAAGTGAATATTTAATATATTATTCATAAATCATATTATTTTCATAATTTTTCAATTATATTATTAATTGCACTTTCCATATTGATAAAATCGTTTAAAATTTTTTGGTATACCATTTAGTGTTGCCGTTGCGAACAATATAGTATTAAAAAAAAACTGAATTCCGACAAAAAGCAACTCTGTAACGAACACTAATGTAACCACTACACCCATCATGAGAGTAAAATATGATGTATTCGTTGAACAGGGAACACCAATATAACCAGCAAAGTAACAGTAAAATAGTGAAACTTTATACTAGATCAAGCGAGAGAGCACAGAGGTGTGTTTGCTATAATTCGCGGAAAACCGGAAAAGATTGTCTCACTTTTTTTGTTCTAAGTAAATAAGTGGCCTGGAGTTCAACAGAAATTGGTAAACCAACCGTCGGAGGAAATTTATTAATTATTGGAGGAGTACGCTGATTATACCCGTGTGATTTTTGTTTGCTTTAGTTTTCGTTCGGTGAGTCCACTCCTTTTGTTTTATTATCGGTATTAGTAATTTGTTTCGGTCCTGTTATTTGAGCTTTTATTTTAACTCTCTTGTTTCCCTTTACTAAAATTGTGAATGCCCCCCGCTTGTTGTGCTCCCAAGTCAGCGATTGTGCGAGTGAAATAGATTTTGCCTTTTAATAAAATTGTGCAGTATTCTAACGACAGTTGAGCGCCTTAAAAAATATTTTTCTCATTCCTTTAGATTTTGCAACCCTGTGCCTAAGTCTCCAATGAGCTGGTTGTCAACGCATGTGATTGCCATTCGATTATTTCCTTTTGATGTAGTTTTCGTTCAGGCGCGGCGCGAGTTGGCTACGTGGTTTTCTTTTTCTGGTTAAAAAAAGGGGAAACCCGTTTAGGATGAAACTTCCAAAAAGGTTATGTATTCAAAATGCTCTTAAAAGCTATAAAAAAAATCGAGTTATAGTATGTAGACATTTACTGTTTCTTTTTGACCAGCATTTTGAAGAATAAAGAAAGATTTTCTTTCAAATTGTAAATCAATAAAATTACAGTAGTTTTCGCGAAATTAATAATTATTCAAATTTATAAAACTAAATGCAGGAGTAGCGGTGACAACTTTATATGTATTTGATCACAATAACTACTTGGTGTTATTTTTCAAATATAATTTCGAAATTAAAAAATAAATTAAATAAAATGCAAGTACAAGGTGGGCCAAAATTAATATCACAATGTAAATTTACTGCCACTTTGTTAGAAATTAAAAAAATTGTACTGTGTTTCAACGAAAAGCCTATTTGAAGTTGTGAAATGGATGACATTAAGTTGGAAACATGATATCGGTCAAATGTCCACCTCCTGAGTTGATGCACATTTGTGCTCGTTTTACGGAATTTTGAATTGTTGCACGCAAAACATCTGATTTCTTCTTCAAAGTTGGCTTTCAAGACTTGCAAGGTTTGTGGTTTATTGTTTTAAATGCGAGATTTCAAAAACCCCAAAGGAAGAAGTCTGCCGCAGTCAGATATGGCAATCTGTCCGGCCAGTTGAAATCGCCAAAACGGGAATTACACGGTGCTGAAATTGGTGTTTCAAAATCTCCATTGTTTCCCGAGTAGTGATTCGCTCCACTTCGAGATTGCTGAATTGGATTGGACTCCACGGACTGTTTTTTTTAGAGGTTTTACCTGAACTTTGCGTTAAATTATTGTTTTTTTTACTTACTCCGGTATTTTTAACTTGTTTGTTACTTTGAGGCGTGATGCAACTTTCAGCAGTTTTTATAGATTGGCTATTCTTAGACTTTGGAGTGTCTGTTGGTTTTAATATTTTAGCTGGTGTTGTTGTTGTGGATATCGCAATAGATACAGATGGTTTATTATTTATAATACTTGTTGTCATCGCTGATGATGAACTATTTGATGCTTTAGTTGTTGTTGTAACAGCCGTAGAAGTTGCACTAGATACGATAATTTTAACAGTGTTAGTTGTTTCAGTATTTCTATTAGAGGTACAAGCTGTAGTTGTGATAGTATTAATTGGTGAAGTGGTGAGATTAATAGTATTTATTGGTATTTCAATTTGTTGGGACTCATGTTGATTTGGTACAGTTGTAGATGTATGAGCGGATGTTTCATAACATGTTGCTAGACTTTGATGTTGAGATGCATTATGGTTTGCTGCTGCGTGCATATTGTTTGTATTTGTGCTCTTTTTTTGTTTTTGCATATTTTGTGTTGATTTGAGGAGAGCAGTATCCGTTATTAATTGTTGGTGTTTCGTATGTGGCGTTACTGGCGTTGTGCATTGTTCTGCCCATGAGAGCTCGCTCGCTGCAGCGGTATTGTTGGTAGGATTCTCGATATCGCCAAGTTTTAAGACTGATGTTCGGGTTTGAGTCTGTGTTTGTGACGCTATGAGAGCACCTCGATTGCTCTCGATTATCGGTTGAGTTTGAGTGTTAGGCTTATTTGCTTGACTTGTGTGGGTTCCTTCCTTTTGAATTTGTTCTTTGGTAGTTAGTATGTCATGTTGATTGACGCTGTTTCCGTTATCTGTCGATGGATTATTGTTTTTTTCTAAAGTTATCGTTTTTGATCGGGTTTTAATTGGATTTATTTGTGTTTTCTTTTCCATTGCTTATGTTTAATATGCATTGCAATTTACTCTTCTATTACCCAATACGGTGAATCGACAATAGAAACAATTAAAAACAAATATGAGCAGGCATATAAGTCAATCTTGTTTTTCGAGTTAGATTTTTCTTAGACAGTATCCGTTTTCGCGTGTTTTCGCTATGATATCACGAACTGAACTGTTTTTCATATTTTTCTGTTTTCATATTTAGGGTAGAAACTTTTCAAGTAATAGTAGAATGAAAGCCCAAAATAAAATTAATTTAAAAATACAAAAAACATACATACGAGTATAAATATGTATCTTTTCGTTACTATTTTTAGTGAATAACTTGAAATATTTAATAGCACCAGTACATAACGCTGACTTTAATCTATAATTTGTAAATCGTTTTTGGTTTTCCACAGGAAATCGCTGAAGCTATTTAAAATTTTAATGGTGCGCTCAAAACCCACAAAGATAGCGAAAAAAAATATTAAATTACTTTCACGCCATCACTCAACTCCTTGTCAATGATTGTATTCAAGTGTGTTTAAATGTGGCACAAGTGGCAACAATGTGTGTGCTTATCGGGATGTCACTTTGTGTGTGTTTGTGTTAATAGTTCGTGCACATACATACATATCTCTCCACACGCGCCATCATACATACATAAAAGCACTATGTGGTTGAAGTTCGTTCGCTTAAATCATTACATATCTCGCCCACATCATTCACTTCAGTGGAATTTTCAATGCAGCGTTATAACGCTATTTGCAATTCTTTACACGGAATACGTAACCCAGTGGGGGAAAAAATAATTTAATTCTCAATACCCAAAGGAAGAAACTTTATATGAACTGTCCAAAAGACTTACCTAAAGTCCTTTGAATAGAACAAAACTGCAAAGGAAACAAAACGAATCTTTCAAAATATAGCTGCAACTGCTCAAAAAGCCGTCGGTTATTCGAGCTAAGTTTAAGTCAAGTAAATTAAATATTTCCCAATCACCCCTGGAATTTCATTTATACTTAAAATAGTCTTCACAACTGGTTGCTTGTATAAAAAATGTTTACCTAAAATTTTCATTTGGAACAGTTTGTTTTTCATGATAAAATTTTTGAAAACATTTGAAAGAATGGAGAATTTTATTCACAAAATATTCGTTCCCAAGAACATATAAATTCGGTTGAATAAAGGATTTCTCTCCTCGTTATTAGCTAGCACTCAAGCGCTTTTCTTGCTGGGATATGCTTCCATCAACGAAAACAGCCGTATGCTTCAAATACACATACACCAAAGACTTTAAAAATGTGAGTGCACATTTGTTTAGTAAGTGAGCTTCCGCGATGAATTTTTTATGTGTAATCTTTTTTTTGTTTGGTTGTAAGTAAAACTATACAATTTTATTAGTCTGTTCGATTGAACATGAATCCAGACAGTTTAAAAATGCGTAAAATGCTGAATTAAAAGCCTATGGAAAATTGCATTATTTGTTGATAAAACCTTAGAGTTATGGAGTCATTCCACCTAAGCGAAATTAAATGAGAAATCTGTCAGGAAGACAAGAAAAATACCCAAAATCTCTTGTTTTTATTTATATATTTACTGAAAATTAAGTTGTTGCTTAATTCACAATACAGTCATTTCAATACATAAGTATACAGATTTACGCAATGCAGTTTGCAGTAAGCTTAAGCCTATTAAACAGAAGTAGCAACCGTGTAAAGGCATTCGACCACAATGAAACACTGCATCACCTCACGGCTGTAAATACATACTGAAAGTATACAGAAAGTAAAAAAGGAAACACTATATTAAAATTGTATTTATGTATTTTATTTCTTCCATGGCAAATGAACATCCTGCCGTCGTGTCGAGAAAAATTACATAGAGTCAGAAATCTGTGTCATAAACCCAAGCTTAAACTTTTCATAGATGTCGGTAGGAAATGCAAAATAAATGAAAAGACTGAAAGAAGAAGTTGTAAAATTGAAAAAATTCATATATACTGCATTACATGTCGTTGCAAGGTAGTGGATATTACAAATATTTTTCTCACCAAGCTTGCTGAGCTGGTCAGACCTCTGACTATCATGTTCAATTGCTTGTATCTACTCGTCCTTTTGGATATTACTGCGGTGATTACATTTTGGTCTCTCAAAGGATTGAAAAAAAATGAGCATTCCTAAAGTCTGGTTTTGAAGGACTGAAGAGCATATTATCGTTTATGTAGTGAAGAAACTTAATATTGAACATCATCATGCCTGGTACTACAAATTAGTTAAGATAAACAGAGAGTAAAAAAAAGAATGAGGCTATTGATAGACAGAGAAATATCAATTTGAAACATACTCTATGGCAAGCAAATATTAGAGTCCTATCCTTCCATTTTTACACTAAAATAGCTCTAAACTGAGCAGTATAGTCAAGGGCGCCAATGAATGCCGCCCTCTTACGATTTACTATCAGAACATTTCTGGTTTGCTTATCGTGCTGCAACTACCTAATCTGATTATGATGTTATGATTATTGTTGAGATTTAGCTAAACGCAGATTTCTTTGATGATAAAGTCCTTGATTCTCAACTTTATCATGTATTCCGCAGAGATAGAGATTCTCTGTAGACTTGCTGCAATCGCGGTGAGGCGGGTTTGTAATATCTCTATGTTCTTTTAGGTAACATGGACTCTCTGCTTGATCAGCTTTGCGTATCTATATTGGGCCATAACACTGTCCTCTACATATGATGTGTCTCTTGCATCCCTCCAAGCAGCTCTGGAGATTTGTGTGCGGCACATGTATTCAATATACTACAGTTGCCGTCGGCATATAATGATAGTGCCCACCTGCAAGCCAAATGGTCATATGTAGCAGATGACAATTTCTTAATACCTAATTTCTTAATACTTCTCCTCATAAAATAAATTTAATTCATAGTCTCTTTGGATTTGACTTAATTCAAATTAATAATCTCGCAAGTATGTGAAATAAAATGTTTGATCTGATTTTCATCGATAGTGATAACTATTAAGTTTAAAATATATGAATGCGGTTTTACAATCTCTGTTGCTGTTTGCATTACATCCCATTTACCTTAATGCTAGAATTTTACAGTTACTCTGCTATTCATTCCTTATGTGAGAGTTTTAATTTCAATTCACATGTAGTAAAGTCTGAAGGCGTACAGTATATCCTTTCCATTAAGTCTAACGCATTAGGCGAGCATAAAGTCAGTCTGAAGTTTATAAAATTAATCGCGCAATATTAATTTTTCCTTGACAACGTTAAGGTTCCGTGATTTTTGGAAAATAGCAAACATCACACCTGTTGCGAAGAAGAATAATGCCAAGTTACCTCAAGTCTTTCGACCTATTAGTATCTAACCTACTTATCTAAAGTACTGATAAGACATATGAATGAGAATAATTTACTCACAGAAAATCATTTTGGAGTTTATCCCCGCCATCTTTTGATAACGGGGAGCTCATTTATGTAAACGACCTGATTCAGTGTTGTCAAAATGTCTCGATCCATCTTTAGGCAAATCTTTCTTTCTGCACCTATAGGACCCGCGGAAGAGTTAGTATCTCGAGTTAACGAAGATTTACTAAATTTTTTTCATGATCGAAATATAACAAACCTAATTTAAAGCAATTGCTATATCTCATTACCATTTTGATTTCGAAGATTTCTCACCCATTTACATTAGTTATATCGTTAGTATGTAGTTTCGGATTTACATAAGTTGAACTCAACAGTGACTCACATCTCCGAACTATCCATAAAAATATGGTACCATTTTCCAAGTATATCCAAGTTGTTTGATTATCGTTCCATGCTATTTTTGTACAAATTGTCCAGACTATCTTTTCTCAAAACACATCTTTGAACTCATAAATCCTCATGCAAACTTTGCTACTTCATCAAAAAATGTTTTTCTTTAAAGCTGTAAAATTATGAAACTCTTTACTTGAGTCGTTGTTTGCTACGCTATCGAGCTGTAAGTCTTAACTAAGTTGCACTTGAAAAGAATCTAAACATAAAATGGATTGCTACTATTTGCCCGGTTCCTCTCCATGCCGTTCGGTCACCATGGTCGCTAAAGCTGTAGGTGTTGAGCTCAACAAGAAGTTAGTGAACTTGATGGAGGGTGAGCATCTCAAGCCCGAATTCGTCAATATTAATCCACAGCACACTATTCCAACATTGGTCGACAACGGTTTCGCTTTAGGGGAAACGCGTGCCATTTTGGTGTATTTGGTTGATAAGCATGGCAAGACCGAATCGCTGTTCCCCAAATGTCCAAAGAAGCGTGCTGTCATCAATCAACGTTTGTTCTTCGACATGGGAACCCTCTATCAGAGCTTCTCTAACTATTACTACCCACAGATTTTCGGAAAGGCACCTGCTAATCCTGAAATGTTGAAGAAATTGGACACTTCTTTTGAGTTCTTAAATACATTCTTGGAGGGTCAAACCTATGCAGCTGGCGATTCACTGACTGTGGCCGATATTGCTTTGCTTGCAACAGTGTCGACATTCGAAGTTGCCAGCTTCGATTTCAGCAAATACGAAAATGTGGCTAAGTGGTACGAGAATTGCAAGAAAGTAACCCCCGGCTGGGATGAGAACTGGGCTGGCTGTTTGGAATTCAAACAGTTCTTCAAATAATTTTGGAGTTTACCATTTTTTATAATCATTTACTTTTTATGTAAATATCCACTAATTTTATAGAGTACTATATGTCATATACAACTAATATTTTCTTTTTTGACTTGCTTATTTGAAGTATTCGTTTTTAATAAAAGTAAAGAAAATTAATAAATTAAAGTCGGAATCAAACATTCGGCGCCTAAAGTTGGCAGTTAAAATATTTTAAAATATTTATACTACATAAATAAGTCTTCTAGTCGTGTCTTTCTTTGTTTCTCTCCTTTGTTCTATTTGAGCTACAGTTGTTGATAAGCTCAAGATTGGAATAGCCTTTCTGTGTTTAATTCCTATAAAGTGATAAATGTTTTCTTTTAAAAAATCATCTTATTATATGTCTAATTATTTAATGGTACAACAGCTCATGGAGTGCGTTGGCCGAGCTTTTCTCTTTTCAAAACTACAAAAACTACAGAAGAGATTTTTAAAGTTTGCTCTTAGCTCTCTTAGGTTTGATTTGCCTATTTCCTCATATAGTGCTTGTTTCATGATTATCAATTTATCAACAGAGGCTCCCTGACCACCATTCGTCATTCAAAATCGTAAAAATTCGCAATCCAGCAAGTCTGCGCCAGCTCACAGAGCCAAAACCACACATTTCAAAAATGCCCACCACATTCGCCGGATCTTAATCCGATGGATTACAGCGTATGGTCTATTTTAGAGGTAAACATTTGCAATGTCTGAAACAGTCATTGTGTCGTCAATAACGGTAAAAGAGCTACGGCTCATAGCTAAAAATTTTTTCAAGTTCCTTTATTAAAAGAAAGAAGAATATACATACATTCACAGTAGTCTACACACTTTTAAAGTTGCATGTTCCTTACTTAAATTTCTTTCCTATTCCCATGATTTTCAAGGCTTCACTTTGCCTTTCTATGAATTCTTATAAAAATGAGGGCTGTGGAATACTCAGCGACCTTCTCTTTGTAATAAATACTTCACTGGTTGAAACAATAAATTTTACAATAGTTTTACTGAAATAATTTCTGTGTCCAACAATGATTTGTGTGCGGTCGATTTTCTTATCCCTGGGACACAGTGTCGCAGAGCGAGGTGTGAATTTGCACTCTTTGATCATTGATCATCAGCGCTGTCCTGCTGCGTAAACTGTCAATTATCTTACAGATAAGTGCCTTGGGTCGTCGTTAAAACTGGCCACCCGTGTGCAATTGTTTTGCTCCTGCTGTGTGTTCCCCTGCGGGTGCGCTTAGAGTGTTCGCTTGTATGTTCAGTGGTGCTTGGTTACCTGTGTATATTTTGTACTTCGTCTCTTGGATGTCTTGGCTTAATTCGATGTGACCTTGTGATGCTTGTGTATTTTCTGCTGGCCTTTTACTACACTATTCGTCTAACATTGTTTGAAGGTCATATGGTACATGAGTCCCGTTGCTGTTAATTTTATCCTTATGTACCATATTTCTGTTTCCCTTTTGTGCTGCCAATTGTATTTTTTCCCCTTTATTTTAAAATTAGTAATTAGTTGGCGTTACCATTTGCTGAAGTAACTTTTGTCATGAATAGTAAAATAATGACAATGTACCAAAAATATGAATAAAGTATAATATTTAAAGAATATAAATTGTGCGGCAATATTATTTTTATATTTTACATCGTCACAACTTGTATGGAAGCAACTAACTAAGTATATATTGGTCGTCCTTTCTTCTTTCATTCAGACTCTGATATCAATAAAAGAAAGACTTGTCTAGGAATTAATAATTCACGCTTCATCTCCAATAATGAGCTTGTTTTTACGTTATAAATAATTTAATTTCAATATTACAAAATTGTGCACCAAACGATGTAACATAAATTAAATCTAGTCTCCGTAATGCTACAAAATTTGACTCACAACTTACTTCCCCACTACTCAAAATACTGTTATGACAGAGACTTTTTTTTTTTGAAACAGAAAACTATATATGAGATGACATGGACCAACTCATTGAGATCTAAGATTTCGATGCAATTTTTACTTTTTACACGATAGATTACTATAGCAGCACCACGGCTGTCTCAAAAGTTATCGATGAAATACGTGTTCCGCTTGACCAGGGTAAGTTAACCTTACTTTGCCTCCTTACTTTTTCCAAAGCCTTAATTGTTTTATGTCACAGCGTGCTCTGTCACAAATCGAAGCACTACTTTAACTTCAGCAAAGCTGCTTTCAATCTAATTGCTAGTTATCTGAGTAAACGATGACAGCAAGTAAGGGTTGAGACGACAATTCCACATTATCTCCGCTCCTTGCTGGCGTACTAAAGGTGTAAATTTTAGGACTTCTACCTTTTTCTATATTTGTTAACGATACTTTCACTGTATGCAAACAAGCATTCTAAGATGCATTCCTACGCTGACGATATTCAGGATAAACACACCTGCTCAAATTAATAGTTACACTGAAAGACTTTTTGTTCGAATTGGTTTTTGCAACCATTATCGCACAATTAAAGGTAAAATGGATTTTTAATTAACGCAATATGGCAATGCTATTGCTGGCAAAGTGAAACGTGTGATTTCCCTAATTATTGTGAATTGTTGCTTTGCGTGAAAAAAGGCAAAATCTGCTTGCTCGATATAATAGTTACACCTAAAAGTTCACAAAATTTTTTTTTGAGTTCTTACAGTTCTTAATTTAACAGCGGTAAATTTTGCTTTAATTAACTATTTAAAATTATATATAATAGTGAAATTTGATTAAATAATTTATAATTTAGATGGGTCGTAAATCACAGTTCACTGATGAAGAAGCTCGGTTAGTTTCGAACCTAAGAAAAGAAGGAAAATCTCTTCGAGACATTGGCCGATTGATGGGGAGAACCCATAATTTTGTTAGAAATGCTTTAAAGCGAAAACCCCAAAACGAGTCTAGAGGAAGGCAAAAAAACCCCAACGCAAATCTTGATCGTCCATTGTAACTATCTGTGAAAAGGATCCATTTAAACGTGGTGAGTTAACATACCAGGACGAATAGCCAAAAAAAGTTCCTTTGATGTGAAAAAACAATTTGAGCATGAGGTTAAATTTTGCAAGGAAACACAAAATTTGGGTGGGGTCTGAGGGTGAGAAAAAGTGGAGAAATATTTATGGAGCGATGAAACGAAAATTAATCTGTTCGGAAACGATTCAGAAAGGAATCTACGCCGTCCAAAGAGCAAGGAATTTCACGTTCGTTTCACGAAAAAAAACAGTGAAGCATGGAGGTGGAAATATTATGGTTTGGGGATGCTTTTCTTGGTATGGAGTCGGTCCTATACACCAAACTACTAACCATATACAGCAGCTGAATACAAGGACATTGTGGAAAATACAATGCTACCCTTTGCGGAGGAAACATGCCCTTACGTTGGGTCTATCAACAAGATAACGACCCAAAGCATACCGTAAAGTTGTTAAAAAATATATAAATATGAATTACAATATATAAAGTTGACAATTTGTATTGTTCTATTTTAAATTACAGTAACATGAAAGTCCAACATAGTTGGTTTCTAAACTTTAAAATTAATTATTAAAATTACACAAAAAGCTTGCAAGAAAATATTTTTTTTTTTCTTAATTTACTTTGGCTGTCTGCAACATATTTACATATGCTTTTTAAAGATTATCCTGTCAAAGATAAACTTTCACAAATATTACGTGAGAAATAAGAATTCTAACTTCCACTACGTATTTTTTTCTGTTTTCCTTCATTTTATTTTTACAACAAATTACGTTTGTAATAAATACAGCGGAAATTCATATAACTCATTTGGCCATCATACTCTGGAATGAAGCACGCACAGTAACGCAGAGTTGCAACAAAAGGAGTAGTAGATAATATATAGATGGATATACTTAAATAGAAGCAGTAGCAGTAACAGTAAAAAGTTATATTTTTCTCGTTCTGAAGAATTCTTTTTTATCCCCAATTTGTTTTATTATTACTACCACATTCATACTTATTATAAAAGGGACAGATGCTTTCAAGTTAAGCATTAAACTTAAATTCAACGTAGCGCGAAACTGAATTTAAATTGCTGCATTGCAGTTATTGTCGGCTGACTGACTGACTACCACCATACTCTAGCAGGCATTCTAGCGTGCCTGATTCATTTCCTGTCTCACCGCCCAGCCTGCCTATTCTGCCAACACATATGTACAAATGTAAACAAAAGCAAAATAAAAATAATAAAATTAAAAAAAAGAGATTTTTTTTTAACGTTTTGGGTTTTTCTACAGTTTCCGTTGCATTTTTTTTGCTTTACTATAATCGGACGCTAATGCTGTTGCCGCTTTTGGACAGCTCGAATAACATTTTATACTTTTTTTATTTTGAAGTTAAACTACAATAGGTTTTTTTTCCTGCTGTTGACGAGGGCTCAGCTGTGGCACTGCCAATGGAAGAAAAATATGTTATGGAACTTTCGAACGTTTATGAAAGAATGGTAGTAAAACAAATATGCAACAATTGTAACTCCTATTAAAAGAAATTTCAAATTCACTTTGAGGCAATTTTTCTGATTGTTTTCACAGAAAATAGAGTTTCTCCAATTTGCTGCAGCATAGATTTATTGCTTTGCCAAAGTAAACTATTAGTTAGTAAAGAAAAATGTACAAAAAGGGTGATTTTTTTGCTACTTGGTTTTTGACGTTTATATTTCTGGCAGTTCACGTGTAATTCATGCCATCTGTCAAAGTAAAAAATGCTCGGTTTGGTTTGCCATTTCATCATGAATAGCCTTACGCATGAACAACGTTTGCAAATTATTGAAATTTATTATCAAAATTCGTGCTCTGTGAAAAATGTGTTTCGCAAGCTACGTCCATTTTATGGTAGCTATAATCGACCCACAGAGCAGGACCAGAAGCAATTTCGCACCAGTATCACTTTATTGGACATCAATCCACCAATTCGTGTCTTACAGTTAATATGCATGAGTAGAGCTACAGCTGGTGCAAGAACTGAAGCCAGGCGACCTATCACAGCGTCGAATTTTCGGTGAATGGGCTTTAGAAATGCTGGATGAGGATCCGTTTTTTTTATCGCAAAATTGTCTTCAGCGACGAGACTCATTTTTGCTCAATGGATATGTGAATAAGCAGAATTACCGTATTTCGAGTGAACACCAGCCAAAGGCAATTCAGCAGCTACCAATGCATCCCGAAAAATTCACTATTTGTGGCGGTTTATGGGCAGGCGGCATCATTGGGCTGTACTTCTTCAAAGATGATGAAGGCCGCAACGTTACGGTCAATGGAGAAATGGAGAAAGGTACCGTTCGATGATAACAAGCTTTTTTTTGCCGAAAATACAAGAATTAGACTCAGCCGACATGTGGTTTCAACAGGACGGTGCCACATGCCACACTGCACGTGAAACCATGCATCAATTGAGATGCAAATTTGGTGAGCAGTTAATCTCACGTTTTGGTGCAGTCAATTGGCCACCAAGATTGTGTGATTTGACCCCGTTAGACTATTTTTTGTGGGGTGGGACTCTGTTAAGTCTCTTGTCTATAGGGGCAAGCCATGCACGATTGCTTCTTTGGAAGCCAAAAGCCAACATTGAACGCGTCATTGGTGAGATTCCGGCCGAAATATGTGAAAAAGTATGCCAAAATTGGACCTTCAGAATGGACTACTTGAAGCGTAGCCGCGGGCACCATTTAAGTGAAATTATCTTTAAAAGGTATCATAAATGGCAGGAATTGATTTATCGATCCAATTAAAAATTGCATTCACTTTGTAAAATGTCTGTGTTTTTTGAATTTTCAAAATCAAAGCTCTTATAAGATCACCCTTTATTTAAAGCATTTCCAAACTTACTAAAAAGTAGTGTTCTTTTTTATTTAATAAGAAGGGAAAATTTTAAGTTTAAAGAAGGCCAAAAGCTCTTATAATTACTCAGTTATTTCTCAAAGGCATTTAAAACTTTTATAAGTCTTTTGAGAGTTATTTAAAACTAATAGCTTTTAGAAAAATATTGATTTACATAAATACAAATAACACAAAGCATAATTAACAATTATATATATTTTCGGTAGTGGAAAAAACCAGGATTCAGAAATCTTCAAATTAGGCTCTAAAAAACCCCCCCAAAAAAAAAAGATTTACTTCGAAATGTAAATTTTGCAAACTAACTTTGCATGCAAGGAAAGCTATAGGAATAACTATAAAAGGAAAACTCACAGAAGGGCAACTGGAGTAGCCAACATTAGTACGTTCTTTTTTTTAATTTTTTTATTTTATTTACACCAATTAAATATATTTAAATTAAATGCACCCATCTTTTTGTGAGAGACTTTTCAGAACTCTAACACAAAGCCAGAAAAACAATGATGTAGTAAAAGTGTTTTAAAATTGTATGTATGCTTGAAGTTTTTTACTACAATTTTGTATAATTGCCAAAAACAAAAACAAAAAAAAAACAGAATATATCAGCCAAACAATTTCTATTGCAATTGTGACCATGACAGCATTTGATGATTGCCAAATTATTATTGTATCATATTTTATTTGTAGAGCATTTGCATTGTGTTGACACAAAGGGTACTTAAAAACTATTTTGGAAAGTTTTTAGTTGGAATATGAGGAGAGTAGAATATTGTAGTCCAAAGCCATGCCAGTTTTTTATATGTGCATGAAGTACGCTGACACAAGTGAGTGGACTTTCGACCGTGTAAATGTCTCTCAGTTGTCAGGGTATGTGTTAGCTAATACTCGTAACTTGGTGGCGTTGGCATAATTATGAGTGTTAGACACAATTCCATGAAAACTCCTCTAATAGCTAAATACTCTACCCTAATAACACCTCACAGAAGCGTGATTAGAAAACCATATCTCAAAGTCATAATCAATACAACTTACTAAGTTTTATTTCTATACATAAATTCACAATATTCATACTTTTCAGTCCTTTGTATGTATTTATGATATGTATATAGTATATACATATAAAGTGCATGTAATATATAACAATTTCAAATATTGCGTGTGATATTTATCTACAATTTATGGTATGTCATGTTTTCATATCCTCAACTCAAAAAACCAAACTCTTGATCTGCTTGTTTGTACGTGTATCTTTGGTACCATTAAAGTTCTAGGAGTAAAGGGTGAACGAGTAATGTGAAATTACAAAATCACGCACTTTGGGTCAAGGACAATCACTCACATATGCTGCTGTATATATACGAATGTCTGTGCGAGTGTGTGTGCTTTTGCTTTCATGCTGCAGTGTACATAAGGCTGAGAAGCAGTAAATTTCGGTATGTGACTTTATGCAAATTTTTGCACACAAAACATAGTAAACAAGCAACACAAATAAAAAATATCAAAAGGATAATATCACAATGACAAATTGTAAAATGGGCAATTCTGAGTTTTTGCTAGCATTGCAAAATTATTTCAAGCCAAGGGCAAACTTACCATAGTAGTTTAAATTTAAAATCATACGCGGGTTTCATAACTATTTCTATTATCATAGCTCAACACGGACGTGTGGATGTTAGAATAATTTTCTTTTTTTTATATTATTATACTTAAATTTAAATTTAGCTTAACTTTAGTTGTTCATGATTGTGTTTATTTATATCAACTACATATCGCTAGGTCTATTCTTCAACCACGTACAAATATCTCCATTTTGGGCGAAATTTTTAGTTTTTTTTTTGCTTGCATACATGGTACAAAATCACTTTAGACCCAGTTCTTCAATCGTGGGGATACAACAACGTGGGGATTAACATTAAAGTTTATCGAAAGATATTTAGTTTTTTCTTTTTCTGCATGTGGTACTTTTGGAGATATGTGGTTGAAGAATAAAGGTAGCGATATGTATGTGGCATATATGTACATAAATTTTTTGGTTTTCTCCGGTTTACAAGATGATTTCTTTAAATTAAATCTTTTAAAAATGACAATCTTTCTTTGGTATAGTGAGTTCTTTCATTATTATTTTCTTTTAATCGCACAACAGCCCATGGGTGCTAGTCTTAGCTTTTCGCATCTGCTCATGTTGTGTGTATTTTATTTTTACATGAATTTAAGTAACCTATAGTTTTATGCCAAATCCGAACGGTGAATTGAAAAGCTTTTTCTTAAGCAATTTTTACGCTTGTAGGTGTGCCATTGCCTGCTAAGTAAGAGGTGGTGACGTATAGAAAATTAATTTTTTTTACTTTTTCATTTTGGCAGTGCCGAGATTTCAACTCCGGACACTCTGCCTAGCAGACCAACCCTCTACCAAATACGCCACGGCGGTGAGTTAGGTTAATAAAAAAATATACAGCATGCAGAATCATGTGTACCATATAGAGTTTGGTCACTGACAAACTTAACTTTCTAACTGGTTAATTTAGTCAGTGATGAAATTTAATCAATTAAACAAAAATATATATATATGTATATCTGTTATAAGATTTTATCATTAACAAAAATCTTGCAGATTTTTTTTGTTTTTATGTATCTGGTATTACCTTTTTCATCTGGTCGCCATGGTATAGTTGGTAGAGTGCTGAACTGCTACGCATTGCCCGGGTTTAAATCTCGACACAGGCAAAACAAATACAAGAAGTAGAAACTAACCCACCCACTTCATCCCAGTACGCCGTTCGGACTCCATATTAATGTACAAATATAGATAAGATACACAACATGAATGGATGCGAAAAAGCTCGGGCTAGGGTCTACTTGAGCCTGATGTGCCATTAGAAGAAGAAATAGACGTAAACCTGAGACTTTTAGGTGTCAATCGGTTTCAGTTTTAGCCATAATCGGTTTCATAAAATGGAAGAATATTATACCGAGTAATTAAAGTATAGGGCTAGGCGATTGAACTGTTTCCTAATTATTTTTTATTGATTCAAATTGCAAAAATGTGTGGAAATAATAAAATTTTAGACTCCATTCACTTTAGCTCGATGTGGCCACCTTTTGCCTTGACTATGGCCTTCAAACGGTTAAAAAATGAGTTGCATGCTGCACGAATATGATGTTGCGGTATTTTAGTCCATTCCTGATTTGTAACTGGCGAATTCGAAAACCATTGTGTGGATGAAATAAAGTGTGTAACATGGTTTTTTAACTATTCTTGGTTCACATGAGCTTTGTGAGACGGTGCCGAGTCTTGTTGGAACGTCCATGGTGTACGACCGAAATGTCAGCGTGCCCACGGCTTTAAAGCAGCTTCCAAAACATTTTTCCGATAATAAGTCGCATTGACTTTGCCACCAGGCTCGATGGAAAGGATTGGAAATCGACCATCGGCGGTCACAGCTGCACATAAATTACTTCGGATGGCGGTTCGTAGGCTCAAATTTTCTTAAGTGAGTTCAGTTAAGTAAACACGACCATTTTGAGAGTTTTTGAAATGCTCAAGCAAATGCTTGTGGTTGCTTGTAAACATTATAAACAGCTGTCATTGGTATGAATTTGACATAGTTGGCAATGCGATATACCGGTGGGAAGTTGGTAACACTTCAATCGCCTAACCCTGTATGTATTGAAAATCTAAAGTAAAGTGGAAAGATTCGGTCTTTTACCACAAGAATTGACTGTTACAAAAGCTATTGTTACGATTTTCTAGTTTCTACTGTTTATTTATTCCCGATAAATATCCAATTTCATTTTTCAACATGGTGTTCGTTGTTCCGTAAGTTAGAAAATTTAAGAAAATTAAGAGATTTGTCTGATGTAGAACAAAAGAGACACGAATCTTTAATTACGTACTGTACATATGTAAAATTAAGTGCAAACAACTTTATTATGAATAAAGCAAATAGTACAATTGTAGCATGTAAGTAATATTTGTACTTAATTAAAAAGGATTTTCGGTGTGAAATTGACAATGGACCAATTTGTGTTTACTTTGTGTAAATGAAGTAAGCACGTGACACGGCCAGTGGCCGGAGATACCTACATACTTCGTTTGCATGGATGCAGGTAGCATGTGAGTGCGAAATTTCGAAAAATCAGCAGCCAAAATGCTCATGCGTCGAATTTCTTATTCGCGCTCCCTCTCTCTCTCTCTCTCTCTCACTCTCTGTGCCTCTTTCTAGATTACAATAATGCTAATGGATAAATTGAATAAATGATTTTCGAAAAACTCTAGTCTTTCGAAATTAAGCAAAATTTAAGCAGGTATCAAAAATTCCTCAACTCAAAACTAAAATTGAAATTTCAGTTTACATAAAAAAAAACACAACGTTGTAAAACAATAAGGTTTTTCTTTAAAAAAGATAGAAATTTTTGAGTTAGAAATAAATCGCAAAGGAGTATACTAGGTATACCAATTAATTTCAGCCATTTACATTGGAGAACCTTGGGGCCAAGAAGGCAAATTTCTTGTTACTTCTAAAGGGTGATTTTTCAAGAGCTTGGTTTTTGGAAATTAAAAAAAACACAGAAGTTTTACAAAAGTGAATGAAATTTTATTTGGATTGACAAATCAATGCCTGCCATTTACTTTTTAAAGATAATTTCACTTAAATGTTACCCGCGGCTACGCTTCAAGTGGTCCATTCCGAAATTCCAATTTTGGCACACTTATTCATACATTTCGGTTGGAATCTCATTAATGACGCTTTCAATGTGGAAAGCTTGCAAAATGGGACTTGTATATTTCGAACATAAAATAATTAATTGCTCCAACAACTTCCACAAAAGTTGGAATTTTCAGCTTGTGCTAGTCAGGTTCATAAAGTTTCAACATTAATAAATTAATCTTCGTGCAGCGAGCTATTGGTGGCAACGCGTGCTAGCCTTTACAGGACAGGAAACAGAACTGAATCCAAAGTTATTTCAATGTTGCATTCGAATGAAGACCAGGCTGCAAAAATTAAAAAAAAAATGAATCTGACGTCCAACTTCCTGAAAAATATACTCCAGAAGAGGGTCTTGGCTGTTTTTATAAGTGGAAGTTATACCAAATACTCGTACAAACTAATACAGGCCGGTGCCAAACGGAGCTGAGAAAGAAAATTGCATTATCGCATTCTCTAGTTGTGGCAATACAAACAATGGCAACACAGCTAGAAGGTTCTTTCAACAACCTAATTTAGCTGCGTAAATAACAGGCGTTAGTGAAAATATTACTGGAGGATTTAGTGTAATTGTGCGTGCTACGGCCTGCTGCTACGATTTTAATCCAGGTGCTTTTCGTCAATACGCATTTTAAAGAGCACAAATATTTGTAAATGAATATCCATGATTTTACATGCCTAGTTCTATTCACAAAATTGTAATACATGGAGCAGAAATTATAGATAAGGTTGCGCTACCAATTGGCATGATGTCGGAGGAGGAAGCACAGGCTAAGAATAAAGATGACCGAAATTTCATTAATATTTTTATCTTTTATTATTGTTTATTTAGATATGAGTGTAGAGCACAATGGCTGAATCTATTTTTACTCATGCATTGTGTTTTCTTTTTCTTCGCTCTGTTTATCGTATTTTACTACAATAATTTTTGCATGTCCAAAATTGTTGTATATTTATACATATTAATTATCGTTCTGTACAAATAATTATTATAAAAGTTCCGCTGCAAATCCATTCAAGCCATAATGTACCATATTTATTCGTCATCTGAATCTGTATAAAAATAAAACAAAATTTAAGTAAGTAAACACTCCCACTTTAAAATTAATATTTTTAACCTATTTTTTATTTGTATGCATATTGGTGTGAATCGAATTTACAACCCTCACTTTTTATATTAATTTTTAAGTAGATATGTTAAATACAAAATCTTCAATATTCTTTGTTTTTGAGTTCGTAACCTCCCTTTTCAGAGCTTTGCAGAATTAATAAATTTTTGTACCGCGTTCTTTTTTGAACTACTTAAATATCTTCTTCAGCAGAGATTCACTCACTAGCTAGTAAAACTCTGTGCAGCACTGCAGATTAGACTAATAGGATAGGGCTTCCAACTAATTTTTGACAAATAGTATCTAAAATAAAAAACGAACGGACTTGAATACAAAATCTGGATACAATTTGAAAAGTAAAAGTACGAGTGTATATATATATATAAAACTACAAAAATAAAGGATTTGTAATTAATTGCTTTGAAAACAAACAAAAAATTTCAGTGTAAAGTGATCCACTCTAATACACATGCCTACGGTTACAATATGTATTAATATAAATCTTTCATACCACTTTCCCAATCAATAGGCGTGCAGCCTAAGTTATTATCCTCAACGTCATTTTCCTGGTTTTGAATATCTTCGTCCTCGTCTGTAAATAGCTGTCGGCGGGCGTTTGTGTTCAAAATCCGATCTTCTTCTGGCGGTACTTGATTTTTGCAATCTTTTGGCTTTGGATTCGGATTAACCATTTTATTAGAAATTTAAACTGAAAATAATAGAATTATAAATTTCTTAACTCATGTCTGTTTTATATTTCTTAATTTTATTAGTTATTTAATTCCCATAAATTTCACAGCGAATTTAAGTCTATTTTCTATTTTTCTACTTAATAATTGATCACCACTTTTATTATTTATTTCCTTAAGATTTTTTATATGTTACACTAAATGAAGAGAGTTTTAACCGAACTAAGCAGACACGATATTACACTTTAAACGATCGATAGGTTATGACGATATCGAATGTTGAGCTCGGCAGTACTCAACTAAACGTAATAGCAATGCTACACTGTGTGATGCGGCAGGGACCTACACACATATTCACATATTTCTCCTTAGGTAATGCAACTATTTATAAGTATACATACATACATAAGGACTTATACATTATGTCCATTTTTTTTTTGGCTAAATACAAGTGTTAGGAATCGTTATATATAGAAAACATAGTAACAATGCTGCACTGTATGCTGTTGCAGCTACGTACATACATATGTATATATTTCTCCTGAGTGAGTTCTATCTCCATTTTTATTTTTTGTTTTACCATAA
>OY282450.1:29252901-29277154 GCA_958295655.1 Palloptera scutellata
ACTTTTTTCGGTTTTTGGCCTATAACTTATAAAGGGTAAGGAATTTCTACTTACTATCTTCAGCATAGTTGTAGCCACTTTCTATACACACAACTTTACAATACATAACATATCGAGAAAACACCTCTAGAAGGTGTTTTTTGTGTTTAGAGACGAATTGAGTGCGACTTTTTTCGGTTTTTGGCCTATAACTTATAAAGGGTAAGGAATTTCTACTTACTATCTTCAGCATAGTTGTAGCCACTTTCTTTACACATAACTTTACAATACATAACATATCGAGAAAGCACTTCTAGAAGCTGTTTTTTGTGTTTAAAGCCGAATTGAGTGTGACTTTTTTCGGTTTTTGGGCTATAACTTATAAAGGGTAAGGAATTTCTACTTAATGTCTTCAGCATAGTTGTAGCCACTTTCTATACACACAACATTACAATACATAACATATCGAGAAAGCACTTCTAGAAGCTGTTTTTTGTGTTTAAAGCCGAATTGAGTGTGACTTTTTTCGGTTTTTGGGCTATAACTTATAAAGGGTAAGGAATTTCTACTTAATGTCTTCAGCATAGTTGTAGCCACTTTCTATACACACAACATTACAATACATAACATATCGAGAAAGCACTTCTAGAAGCTGTTTTTTGTGTTTAAAGCCGAATTGAGTGTGACTTTTTTCGGTTTTTGGGCTATAACTTATAAAGGGTAAGGAATTTCTACTTAATGTCTTCAGCATAGTTGTCGCCACTTTCTATACACACAACATAACAATACATAACATATCGAGAAAGCACTTCTAGAAGCTGTTTTTTGTGTTTAAAGCCGAATTGAGTGTGACTTTTTTCGGTTTTTGGGCTATAACTTATAAAGGGTAAGGAATTTCTACTTAATGTCTTCAGCATAGTTGTAGCCACTTTCTTTACACATAACATTACAATACATAACATATCGAGAAAGCACTTCTAGAAGCTCGTTTTTGTGTTTAAAGCCGAATTGAGTCCGACTTTTTTCGGTTTTTGGCCTATAACTTATAAAGGGTAAGGAATTTCTACTTAATGTCTTCAGCATAGTTGTAGCCACTTTCTATACACACAACATTACAATACATAATATATCGAGAAAGCACTTCTAGAAGCTGTTTTTTGTGTTTAAAGCCGAATTGAGTGCGACTTTTTTCGGTTTTTGTCCTATAACTTATAAAGGGTAAGCAATTTCTAATTACTGTCTTCAGCATAGTTGTAGCCACTTTCTTTACACACAACTTTACAATACATAACATATCGAGGAAACACCTCTAGAAGGTGTTTTTTGTGTTTAGAGTGAAATTGAGTGCGACTTTTTTCGGTTTTTGGCCTATAACTTATAAAGGGTAAGGAATTTCTACTTACTATCTTCAGCATAGTTGTAGCCACTTTCTATACACACAACATTACAATACATAACATATCGAGAAAACACTTCTAGAAGCTGTTTTTTGTGTTTAAAGCCGAATTGAGTGCGACTTTTTTCGGTTTTTGTCCTATAACTTATAAAGGGTAAGCAATTTCTAATTACTGTCTTCAGCATCGTTGTAGCCACTTTCTTTACACACAACTTTACAATACATAACATATCGAGGAAACACCTCTAGAAGGTGTTTTTTGTGTTTAGAGACGAATTGAGTGCGACTTTTTTCGGTTTTTGGCCTATAACTTATAAAGGGTAAGGAATTTCTACTTAATGTCTTCAGCATAGTTGTAGCCACTTTCTTTACACACAACTTTACAATACATGACATATCGAGAAAACACCTCTAGATGGTGTTTTTTGTGTTTAGAGACGAATTGAGTGCGACTTTTTTCGGTTTTTGGCCTATAACTTATAAAGGGTAAGGAATTTCTACTTACTATCTTCAGCATAGTTGTAGCCACTTTCTTTACACATAACTTTACAATACATAACATATCGAGAAAGCACTTCTAGAAGCTGTTTTTTGTGTTTAAAGCCGAATTGAGTGTGACTTTTTTCGGTTTTTGGCCTATAACTTATAAAGGGTAAGGAATTTCTACTTAATGTCTTCAGCATAGTTGTAGCCACTTTCTTTACACACAACTTTACAACACATAACATATCGAGAAAATACCTCTAGAAGCTGTTTTTTGTGTTTAGAGAGGAATTGAGTGCGACTTTTTTCGGTTTTTGGCCTATAACTTATAAAGGGTAAGGAATTTCTACTTACTATCTTCAGCATAGTTGTAGCCACTTTCTTTACACATAACTTTACAATACATAACATATCGAGAAAGCACTTCTAGAAGCTGTTTTTTGTGTTTAAAGCCGAATTGAGTGCGACTTTTTTCGGTTTTTGGGCTATAACTTATAAAGGGTAAGGAATTTCTACTTACTTTCTTCAGCATAGTTGTAGCCACTTTCTATACACACAACTTTACAATACATAATATATCGAGAAAACACTTCTAGAAGCTGTTTTTTGTGTTTAAAGCCGAATTGAGTGCGACTTTTTTCGGTTTTTGGGCTATAACTTATAAAGGGTAAGGAATTTCTACTTACTATCTTCAGCATAGTTGTAGCCACTTTCTATACACACAACTTTACAATACATAATATATCGAGAAAACACCTCTAGAAGCTGTTTTTTGTGTTTAAAGCCGAATTGAGTGTGACTTTTTTCGGTTTTTGGCCTATAACTTATAAAGGGTAAGGAATTTCTACTTACTATCTTCAGCATAGCCACTTTCTATACACACAACATTACAATACATATATATCGAGAAAGCACTTCTAGAAGCTGTTTTTTGTGTTTAAAGCCGAATTGAGTGTGACTTTTTTCGGTTTTTGGGCTATAACTTATAAAGGGTAAGGAATTTCTACTTAATGTCTTCAGCATAGTTGTAGCCACTTTCTATACACACAACATTACAATACATAACATATCGAGAAAGCACTTCTAGAAGCTGTTTTTTGTGTTTAAAGCCGAATTGAGTGTGACTTTTTTCGGTTTTTGGGCTATGACTTATAAAGGGTAAGGAATTTTCTACTTAATGTCTTCAGCATAGTTGTAGCCACTTTCTATACACACAACACATTACAATACATAACATATCGAGAAAACACCTCTAGAAGCTGTTTTTTGTGTTTAGAGAGGAATTGGAGTGCGACTTTTTTCGGTTTTTGGCCTAATGACTTATAAAGGGTAAGGAATTTCTACTTAATGTCTTCAGCATAGTTGTAGCCACTTTCTATAACACACAACATTACAATACATAACATATCGAGAAAACACCTCTAGAAGCTGTTTTTTGTGTTTAGAGAGGAATTGAGTGCGACATTTTTCGGTTTTTGGCCTATGACTTATAAAGGGTAAGGAATTTTCTACTTAATGTCTTCAGCATAGTTGTAGCCACTTTCTTTACACACAACTTTACAACACATAACATATCGAGAAAAACACCTCTAGAAGCTGTTTTTTGTGTTTAGAGAGGAATTGAGTGCGACTTTTTCGGTTTTTTGGCCTATAACTTATAAAGGGTAAGGGAATTTCTACTTAATGTCTTCAGCATAGTTGTAGCCACTTTCTATACACACAACATTACAATACATAACATATCGAGGAAAGCACTTCTAGAAGCTGTTTTTTTGTGTTTAAAGCCGAATTGAGTGTGACTTTTTTCGGTTTTTGGCCTATAACTTATAAAGGGTAAGGAATTTCTACTTAATGTCTTCAGCATAGTTGTAGCCACTTTCTATACAACACAACATTACAATACATAATATATCGAGAAAGCACTTCTAGAAGCTGTTTTTTTGTGTTTTAAAGCCGAATTGAGTGTGACTTTTTTCGGTTTTTGGCTATAACTTATAAAGGGTAAGGAATTTTCTACTTAATGTCTTCAGCATAGTTGTAGCCACTTTCTATACACACAACATTACAATACATAATATATCGAGAAAGCACTTCTAGAAGCTGTTTTTTGTGTTTAAAGCCGAATTGAGTGTGACTTTTTTCGGTTTTTGGGCTATAACTTATAAAGGGTAAGGAATTTCTACTTAATGTCTTCAGCATAGTTGTAGCCACTTTCTTTACACACAACTATACAATACATAACATATCGAGAAAACACCTCTAGAAGCTGTTTTTTTGTGTTTAAAGCCGAATTGAGTGCGACTTTTTTCGGTTTTTGGCCTATTAACTTATAAAGGGTAAGGAATTTCTACTTACTATCTTCAGCATAGTTGTAGCCACTTTCTTTACACATAACTTTACAATACATAACATATCGAGAAAGCACTTCTAGAAGCTGTTTTTTGTGTTTAAAGCCGAATTGAGTGTGACTTTTTTCGGATTTTTGGCCTATAACTTATAAAGGGTAAGGAATTTCTACTTACTATCTTCAGCATAGTTGTAGCCACTTTCTTTACACATAACTTTACAATACATAAACATATCGAGAAAGCACTTCTAGAAGCTGTTTTTTGTGTTTAAAGCCGAATTGAGTGTGACTTTTTTCGGTTTTTGGGCTATAACTTATAAAGGGTAAGGAATTTCTACTTAATGTCTTCAGCATAGTTGTAGCCACTTTCTTTACACATAACTTTACAATACATAACATATCGAGAAAACACCTCTAGAAGCTGTTTTTTGTGTTTAGAGAGGAATTGAGTGCGACTTTTTTCGGTTTTTGGGCTATAACTTATAAAGGGTAAGGAATTTCTACTTACTATCTTCAGCATAGTTGTAGCCACTTTCTTTACACATAACTTTACAATACATAACATATCGAGAAAGCACTTCTAGAAGCTGTTTTTTGTGTTTAAAGCCGAATTGAGTGTGACTTTTTTCGGTTTTTGGGCTATAACTTATAAAGGGTAAGGAATTTCTACTTAATGTCTTCAGCATAGTTGTAGCCACTTTCTTTACACACAACTATACAATACATAACATATCGAGAAAACACCTCTAGAAGCTGTTTTTTGTGTTTAAAGCCGAATTGAGTGTGACTTTTTTCGGTTTTTGGGCTATAACTTATAAAGGGTAAGGAATTTCTACTTAATGTCTTCAGCATAGTTGTAGCCACTTTCTTTACACACAACTTTACAACACATAACATATCGAGAAAACACCTCTAGAAGCTGTTTTTTGTGTTTAGAGAGGAATTGAGTGCGACTTTTTTCGGTTTTTGGCCTATAACTTATAAAGGGTAAGGAATTTCTACTTACTATCTTCAGCATAGTTGTAGCCACTTTCTTTACACATAACTTTACAATACATAACATATCGAGAAAACACATCTAGAAGCTGTTTTTTGTGTTTAGAGAGGAATTGAGTGCGACTTTTTTCGGTTTTTGGGCTATAACTTATAAAGGGTAAGGAATTTCTACTTACTATCTTCAGCATAGTTGTAGCCACTTTCTTTACACATAACTTTACAATACATAACGTATCGAGAAAGCACTTCTAGAAGCTGTTTTTTGTGTTTAAAGCCGAATTGAGTCCGACTTTCTTCGGTTTTTGGCCTATAACTTATAAAGGGTAAGGAATTTCTACTTACTATCTTCAGCATAGTTGTAGCCACTTTCTTTACACATAACTTTACAATACATAACATATCGAGAAAGCACTTCTAGAAGCTGTTTTTTGTGTTTAAAGCCGAATTGAGTGTGACTTTTTTCGGTTTTTGGCCTATAACTTATAAAGGGTAAGGAATTTCTACTTAATGTCTTCAGCATAGTTGTAGCCACTTTCTATACACACAACATTACAATACATAATATATCGAGAAAGCACTTCTAGAAGCTGTTTTTTGTGTTTAAAGCCGAATTGAGTGTGACTTTTTTCGGTTTTTGGGCTATAACTTATAAAGGGTAAGGAATTTCTACTTAATGTCTTCAGCATAGTTGTAGCCACTTTCTTTACACACAACTATACAATACATAACATATCGAGAAAACACCTCTAGAAGCTGTTTTTTGTGTTTAAAGCCGAATTGAGTGTGACTTTTTTCGGTTTTTGGGCTATAACTTATAAAGGGTAAGGAATTTCTACTTAATGTCTTCAGCATAGTTGTAGCCACTTTCTTTACACACAACTTTACAACACATAACATATCGAGAAAACACCTCTAGAAGCTGTTTTTTGTGTTTAGAGAGGAATTGAGTGCGACTTTTTTCGGTTTTTGGCCTATAACTTATAAAGGGTAAGGAATTTCTACTTACTATCTTCAGCATAGTTGTAGCCACTTTCTTTACACATAACTTTACAATACATAACATATCGAGAAAGCACTTCTAGAAGCTGTTTTTTGTGTTTAAAGCCGAATTGAGTCCGACTTTCTTCGGTTTTTGGCCTATAACTTATAAAGGGTAAGGAATTTCTACTTACTATCTTCAGCATAGTTGTAGCCACTTTCTTTACACATAACTTTACAATACATAACATATCGAGAAAGCACTTCTAGAAGCTGTTTTTTGTGTTTAAAGCCGAATTGAGTGTGACTTTTTTCGGTTTTTGGCCTATAACTTATAAAGGGTAAGGAATTTCTACTTAATGTCTTCAGCATAGTTGTAGCCACTTTCTATACACACAACATTACAATACATAATATATCGAGAAAGCACTTCTAGAAGCTGTTTTTTGTGTTTAAAGCCGAATTGAGTGTGACTTTTTTCGGTTTTTGGGCTATAACTTATAAAGGGTAAGGAATTTCTACTTAATGTCTTCAGCATAGTTGTAGCCACTTTCTTTACACACAACTATACAATACATAACATATCGAGAAAACACCTCTAGAAGCTGTTTTTTGTGTTTAAAGCCGAATTGAGTGTGACTTTTTTCGGTTTTTGGGCTATAACTTATAAAGGGTAAGGAATTTCTACTTAATGTCTTCAGCATAGTTGTAGCCACTTTCTTTACACACAACTTTACAACACATAACATATCGAGAAAACACCTCTAGAAGCTGTTTTTTGTGTTTAGAGAGGAATTGAGTGCGACTTTTTTCGGTTTTTGGCCTATAACTTATAAAGGGTAAGGAATTTCTACTTAATGTCTTCAACATAGTTGTAGCCACTTTCTTTACACACAACTTTACAACACATAACATATCGAGAAAACACCTCTAGAAGCTGTTTTTTGTGTTTAGAGAGGAATTGAGTGCGACTTTTTTCGGTTTTTGGCCTATGACTTATAAAGGGTAAGGAATTTCTACTTAATGTCTTCAGCATAGTTGTAGCCACTTTCTATACACACAACATTACAATACATAACATATCGAGAAAGCACTTCTAGAAGCTGTTTTTTGTGTTTAAAGCCGAATTGAGTGTGACTTTTTTCGGTTTTTGGGCTATAACTTATAAAGGGTAAGGAATTTCTACTTAATGTCTTCAGCATAGTTGTAGCCACTTTCTTTACACACAACTATACAATACATAATATATCGAGAAAACACCTCTAGAAGCTGTTTTTTGTGTTTAGAGAGGAATTGAGTGCGACTTTTTTCGGTTTTTGGGCTATAACTTATAAAGGGTAAGGAATTTCTACTTACTATCTTCAGCATAGTTGTAGCCACTTTCTTTACACATAACTTTACAATACATAACATATCGAGAAAGCACTTCTAGAAGCTGTTTTTTGTGTTTAAAGCCGAATTGAGTGTGACTTTTTTCGGATTTTGGCCTATAACTTATAAAGGGTAAGGAATTTCTACTTACTATCTTCAGCATAGTTGTAGCCACTTTCTTTACACATAACTTTACAATACATAACATATCGAGAAAGCACTTCTAGAAGCTGTTTTTTGTGTTTAAAGCCGAATTGAGTGTGACTTTTTTCGGTTTTTGAGCTATAACTTATAAAGGGTAAGGAATTTCTACTTAATGTCTTCAGCATAGTTGTAGCCACTTTCTTTACACATAACTTTACAATACATAACATATCGAGAAAACACCTCTAGAGGCTGTTTTTTGTGTTTAGAGAGGAATTGAGTGCGACTTTTTTCGGTTTTTGGGCTATAACTTATAAAGGGTAAGGAATTTCTACTTACTATCTTCAGCATAGTTGTAGCCACTTTCTTTACACATAACTTTACAATACATAACATATCGAGAAAGCACTTCTAGAAGCTGTTTTTTGTGTTTAAAGCCGAATTGAGTGTGACTTTTTTCGGTTTTTGGGCTATAACTTATAAAGGGTAAGGAATTTCTACTTAATGTCTTCAGCATAGTTGTAGCCACTTTCTTTACACATAACTTTACAATACATAACATATCGAGAAAACACCTCTAGAAGCTGTTTTTTGTGTTTAGAGAGGAATTGAGTGCGACTTTTTTCGGTTTTTGGGCTATAACTTATAAAGGGTAAGGAATTTCTACTTACTATCTTCAGCATAGTTGTAGCCACTTTCTTTACACATAACTTTACAATACATAACATATCGAGAAAGCACTTCTAGAAGCTGTTTTTTGTGTTTAAAGCCGAATTGAGTGTGACTTTTTTCGGTTTTTGGCCTATAACTTATAAAGGGTAAGGAATTTCTACTTAATGTCTTCAGCATAGTTGTAGCCACTTTCTTTACACACAACTTTACAACACATAACATATCGAGAAAACACCTCTAGAAGCTGTTTTTTGTGTTTAGAGAGGAATTGAGTGCGACTTTTTTCGGTTTTTGGCCCATGACTTATAAAGGGTAAGGAATTTCTACTTAATGTCTTCAGCATAGTTGTAGCCACTTTCTATACACACAACATTACAATACATAACATATCGAGAAAGCACTTCTAGAAGCTGTTTTTTGTGTTTAAAGCCGAATTGAGTGTGACTTTTTTCGGTTTTTGGCCTATAACTTATAAAGGGTAAGGAATTTCTACTTACTATCTTCAGCATAGTTGTAGCCACTTTCTATACACACAACATTACAATACATAATATATCGAGAAAGCACTTCTAGAAGCTGTTTTTTGTGTTTAAAGCCGAATTGAGTGTGACTTTTTTCGGTTTTTGGGCTATAACTTATAAAGGGTAAGGAATTTCTACTTAATGTCTTCAGCATAGTTGTAGCCACTTTCTATACACACAACATTACAATACATAATATATCGAGAAAGCACTTCTAGAAGCTGTTTTTTGTGTTTAAAGCCGAATTGAGTGTGACTTTTTTCGGTTTTTGGGCTATAACTTATAAAGGGTAAGGAATTTCTACTTAATGTCTTCAGCATAGTTGCAGCCACTTTCTTTACACACAACTTTACAACACATAACATATCGAGAAAACACCTCTAGAAGCTGTTTTTTGTGTTTAGAGAGGAATTGAGTGCGACTTTTTTCGGTTTTTGGCCTATAACTTATAAAGGGTAAGGAATTTCTACTTAATGTCTTCAGCATAGTTGTAGCCACTTTCTATACACACAACATTACAATACATAACATATCGAGAAAGCACTTCTAGAAGCTGTGTTTTGTGTTTAAAGCCGAATTGAGTGTGACTTTTTTCGGTTTTTGGCCTATAACTTATAAAGGGTAAGGAATTTCTACTTAATGTCTTCAGCATAGTTGTAGCCACTTTCTATACACACAACATTACAATACATAATATATCGAGAAAGCACTTCTAGAAGCTGTTTTTTGTGTTTAAAGCCGAATTGAGTGTGACTTTTTTCGGTTTTTGGGCTATAACTTATAAAGGGTAAGGAATTTCTACTTAATGTCTTCAGCATAGTTGTAGCCACTTTCTATACACACAACATTACAATACATAATATATCGAGAAAGCACTTCTAGAAGCTGTTTTTTGTGTTTAAAGCCGAATTGAGTGTGACTTTTTTCGGTTTTTGGGCTATAACTTATAAAGGGTAAGGAATTTCTACTTAATGTCTTCAGCATAGTTGTAGCCACTTTCTTTACACACAACTATACAATACATAACATATCGAGAAAACACCTCTAGAAGCTGTTTTTTGTGTTTAAAGCCGAATTGAGTGCGACTTTTTTCGGTTTTTGGCCTATAACTTATAAAGGGTAAGGAATTTCTACTTACTATCTTCAGCATAGTTGTAGCCACTTTCTTTACACATAACTTTACAATACATAACATATCGAGAAAGCACTTCTAGAAGCTGTTTTTTGTGTTTAAAGCCGAATTGAGTGTGACTTTTTTCGGATTTTGGCCTATAACTTATAAAGGGTAAGGAATTTCTACTTACTATCTTCAGCATAGTTGTAGCCACTTTCTTTACACATAACTTTACAATACATAACATATCGAGAAAGCACTTCTAGAAGCTGTTTTTTGTGTTTAAAGCCGAATTGAGTGTGACTTTTTTCGGTTTTTGGGCTATAACTTATAAAGGGTAAGGAATTTCTACTTAATGACTTCAGCATAGTTGTAGCCACTTTCTTTACACATAACTTTACAATACATAATATATCGAGAAAGCACTTCTAGAAGCTGTTTTTTGTGTTTAAAGCCGAACTGAGTCCGACTTTCTTCGGATTTTGGCCTATAACTTATAAAGGGTAAGGAATTTCTACTTACTATCTTCAGCATAGTTGTAGCCACTTTCTTTACACACAACTTTACAACACATAACATATCGAGAAAACACCTCTAGAAGCTGTTTTTTGTGTTTAGAGAGGAATTGAGTGCGACTTTTTTCGGTTTTTGGGCTATAACTTATAAAGGGTAAGGAATTTCTACTTACTATCTTCAGCATAGTTGTAGCCACTTTCTATACACACAACATTACAATACATAATATATCGAGAAAACACTTCTAGAAGCTGTTTTTTGTGTTTAAAGCCGAATTGAGTGTGACTTTTTTCGGTTTTTGGCCTATAACTTATAAAGGGTAAGGAATTTCTACTTACTATCTTCAGCATAGTTGTAGCCACTTTCTTTACACATAACTTTACAATACATAACATATCGAGAAAGCACTTCTAGAAGCTGTTTTTTGTGTTTAAAGCCGAATTGAGTGCGACTTTTTTCGGTTTTTGGGCTATAACTTATAAAGGGTAAGGAATTTCTACTTACTATCTTCAGCATAGTTGTAGCCACTTTCTTTACACATAACTTTACAATACATAACATATCGAGAAAGCACTTCTAGAAGCTGTTTTTTGTGTTTAGAGAGGAATTGAGTGCGACTTTTTTCGGTTTTTGGGCTATAACTTATAAAGGGTAAGGAATTTCTACTTACTATCTTCAGCATAGTTGTAGCCACTTTCTTTACACATAACTTTACAATACATAACATATCGAGAAAGCACTTCTAGAAGCTGTTTTTTGTGTTTAAAGCCGAATTGAGTCCGACTTTCTTCGGTTTTTGGCCTATAACTTATAAAGGGTAAGGAATTTCTACTTACTATCTTCAGCATAGTTGTAGCCACTTTCTATACACACAACATTACAATACATAATATATCGAGAAAACACTTCTAGAAGCTGTTTTTTGTGTTTAAAGCCGAATTGAGTGTGATTTTTTTCGGTTTTTGGCCTATAACTTATAAAGGGTAAGGAATTTCTACTTACTATCTTCAGCATAGTTGTAGCCACTTTCTTTACACATAACTTTACAATACATAACATATCGAGAAAGCACTTCTAGAAGCTGTTTTTTGTGTTTAAAGCCGAATTGAGTGCGACTTTTTTCGGTTTTTGGGCTATAACTTATAAAGGGTAAGGAATTTCTACTTACTATCTTCAGCATAGTTGTAGCCACTTTCTTTACACATAACTTTACAATACATAACATATCGAGAAAGCACTTCTAGAAGCTGTTTTTTGAGTTTAAAGCCGAATTGAGTCCGACTTTCTTCGGTTTTTGGCCTATAACTTATAAAGGGTAAGGAATTTCTACTTACTATCTTCAGCATAGTTGTAGCCACTTTCTTTACACACAACTTTACAACACATAACATATCGAGAAAACACCTCTAGAAGCTGTTTTTTGTGTTTAGAGAGGAATTGAGTGCGACTTTTTTCGGTTTTTGGCCTATAACTTATAAAGGGTAAGGAATTTCTACTTACTATCTTCAGCATAGTTGTAGCCACTTTCTTTACACACAACTTTACAACACATAACATATCGAGAAAACACCTCTAGAAGCTGTTTCTTGTGTTTAGAGAGGAATTGAGTGCGACTTTTTTCGGTTTTTGGCCTATAACTTATAAAGGGTAAGGAATTTCTACTTACTATCTTCAGCATAGTTGTAGCCACTTTCTATACACACAACATTACAATACATAATATATCGAGAAAACACTTCTAGAAGCTGTTTTTTGTGTTTAAAGCCGAATTGAGTGTGACTTTTTTCGGTTTTTGGCCTATAACTTATAAAGGGTAAGGAATTTCTACTTACTATCTTCAGCATAGTTGTAGCCACTTTCTTTACACACAACTTTACAACACATAACATATCGAGAAAACACCTCTAGAAGCTGTTTTTTGTGTTTAGAGAGGAATTGAGTGCGACTTTTTTCGGTTTTTGGCCTATAACTTATAAAGGGTAAGGAATTTCTACTTACTATCTTCAGCATAGTTGTAGCCACTTTCTATACACACAACATTACAATACATAATATATCGAGAAAACACTTCTAGAAGCTGTTTTTTGTGTTTAAAGCCGAATTGAGTGTGACTTTTTTCGGTTTTTGGCCTATAACTTATAAAGGGTAAGGAATTTCTACTTACTATCTTCAGCATAGTTGTAGCCACTTTCTTTACACACAACTTTACAACACATAACATATCGAGAAAACACCTCTAGAAGCTGTTTTTTGTGTTTAGAGAGGAATTGAGTGCGACTTTTTTCGGTTTTTGGCCTATAACTTATAAAGGGTAAGGAATTTCTACTTACTATCTTCAGCATAGTTGTAGCCACTTTCTATACACACAACATTACAATACATAATATATCGAGAAAACACTTCTAGAAGCTGTTTTTTGTGTTTAAAGCCGAATTGAGTGTGACTTTTTTCGGTTTTTGGCCTATAACTTATAAAGGGTAAAGAATTTCTACTTACTATCTTCAGCATAGTTGTAGCCACTTTCTTTACACACAACTTTACAACACATAACATATCGAGAAAACACCTCTAGAAGCTGTTTTTTGTGTTTAGAGAGGAATTGAGTGCGACTTTTTTCGGTTTTTGGCCTATAACTTATAAAGGGTAAGGAATTTCTACTTACTATCTTCAGCATAGTTGTAGCCACTTTCTATACACACAACATTACAATACATAATATATCGAGAAAACACTTCTAGAAGCTGTTTTTTGTGTTTAAAGCCGAATTGAGTGTGACTTTTTTCGGTTTTTGGCCTATAACTTATAAAGGGTAAGGAATTTCTACTTACTATCTTCAGCATAGTTGTAGCCACTTTCTTTACACATAACTTTACAACACATAACATATCGAGAAAACACCTCTAGAAGCTGTTTTTTGTGTTTAGAGAGGAATTGAGTGCGACTTTTTTCGGTTTTTGGCCTATAACTTATAAAGGGTAAGGAATTTCTACTTACTATCTTCAGCATAGTTGTAGCCACTTTCTATACACACAACATTACAATACATAATATATCAAGAAAACACCTCTAGAAGCTGTTTTTTGTGTTTAAAGCCGAATTGAGTGTGACTTTTTTCGGTTTTTGGCCTATAACTTATAAAGGGTAAGGAATTTCTACTTACTATCTTCAGCATAGTTGTAGCCACTTTCTTTACACACAACTTTACAACACATAACATATCGAGAAAACACCTCTAGAAGCTGTTTTTTGTGTTTAGAGAGGAATTGAGTGCGACTTTTTTCGGTTTTTGGCCTATAACTTATAAAGGGTAAGGAATTTCTACTTACTATCTTCAGCATAGTTGTAGCCACTTTCTATACACACAACATTACAATACATAATATATCGAGAAAGCACTTCTAGAAGCTGTTTTTTGTGTTTAAAGCCGAATTGAGTGTGACTTTTTTCGGTTTTTGGCCTATAACTTATAAAGGGTAAGGAATTTCTACTTACTATCTTCAGCATAGTTGTAGCCACTTTCTTTACACACAACTTTACAACACATAACATATCGAGAAAACACCTCTAGAAGCTGTTTTTTGTGTTTAGAGAGGAATTGAGTGCGACTTTTTTCGGTTTTTGGCCTATAACTTATAAAGGGTAAGGAATTTCTACTTACTATCTTCAGCATAGTTGTAGCCACTTTCTTTACACACAACTTTACAACACATAACATATCGAGAAAACACCTCTAGAAGCTCTATTTTTGTTTTTAGAGTGAAAATGAGTGCGACTTTTTTCGGTTTTTGTCCTATAACTTATAAAGGGAAAGCAATTTCTAATTACTGTCTTCAGCATAGTTGTAGCCACTTTCTTTACACAAAACTTTACAATACATAACATATCGAGGAAACACCTCTAGAAGGTGTTTTTTGTGTTTAGAGTGAAATTGAGTGCGACTTTTTTCGGTTTTTGGCCTATAACTTATAAAGGGTAAGGAATTTCTACTTAATGTCTTCAGCATAGTTGTAGCCACTTTCTTTACACACAACTTTACAATACATAACATATCGAGAAAACACCTCTAGAAGCTGTTTTTTGTGTTTAAAGCCGAATTGAGTGCGACTTTTTTCGGTTTTTGTCCTATAACTTATAAAGGGTAAGCAATTTCTAATTACTGTCTTCAGCATCGTTGTAGCCACTTTCTTTACACACAACTTTACAATACATAACATATCGAGGAAACACCTCTAGAAGGTGTTTTTTGTGTTTAGAGTGAAATTGAGTGTGACTTTTTTCGGTTTTTGGCCTATAACTTATAAAGGGTAAGGAATTTCTACTTAATGTCTTCAGCATAGTTGTAGCCACTTTCTTTACACACAACTTTACAATACATAACATATCGAGAAAACACCGCTAGAAGGTGTTTTTTGTGTTTAGAGACGAATTGAGTGCGACTTTTTTCGGTTTTTGGCCTATAACTTATAAAGGGTAAGGAATTTCTACTTACTATCTTCAGCATAGTTGTAGCCACTTTCTTTACACACAACTTTACAACACATAACATATCGAGAAAACACTTCTAGAAGCTGTTTTTTGTGTTTAAAGCCGAATTGAGTGCGACTTTTTTCGGTTTTTGGGCTATAACTTATAAAGGGTAAGGAATTTCTACTTACTATCTTCAGCATAGTTGTAGCCACTTTCTTTACACATAACTTTACAATACATAACATATCGAGAAAGCACTTCTAGAAGCTGTTTTTTGTGTTTAAAGCCGAATTGAGTGTGACTTTTTTCGGTTTTTGGCCTATAACTTATAAAGGGTAAGGAATTTCTACTTAATGTCTTCAGCATAGTTGTAGCCACTTTCTTTACACACAACTTTACAACACATAACATATCGAGAAAACACCTCTAGAAGCTGTTTTTTGTGTTTAGAGAGGAATTGAGTGCGACTTTTTTCAGTTTTTGGCCTATGACTTATAAAGGGTAAGGAATTTCTACTTAATGTCTTCAGCATAGTTGTAGCCACTTTCTATACACACAACATTACAATACATAACATATCGAGAAAGCACTTCTAGAAGCTGTTTTTTGTGTTTAAAGCCGAATTGAGTGTGACTTTTTTCGGTTTTTGGCCTATAACTTATAAAGGGTAAGGAATTTCTACTTACTATCTTCAGCATAGTTGTAGCCACTTTCTATACACACAACATTACAATACATAATATATCGAGAAAGCACTTCTAGAAGCTGTTTTTTGTGTTTAAAGCCGAATTGAGTGTGACTTTTTTCGGTTTTTGGGCTATAACTTATAAAGGGTAAGGAATTTCTACTTAATGTCTTCAGCATAGTTGTAGCCACTTTCTATACACACAACATTACAATACATAACATATCGAGAAAGCACTTCTAGAAGCTGTTTTTTGTGTTTAAAGCCGAATTGAGTGTGACTTTTTTCGGTTTTTGGGCTATAACTTATAAAGGGTAAGGAATTTCTACTTAATGTCTTCAGCATAGTTGTAGCCACTTTCTTTACACACAACTTTACAACACATAACATATCGAGAAAACACCTCTAGAAGCTGTTTTTTGTGTTTAGAGAGGAATTGAGTGCGACTTTTTTCGGTTTTTGGCCTATGACTTATAAAGGGTAAGGAATTTCTACTTAATGTCTTCAGCATAGTTGTAGCCACTTTCTTTACACACAACTTTACAACACATAACATATCGAGAAAACACCTCTAGAAGCTGTTTTTTGTGTTTAGAGAGGAATTGAGTGTGACTTTTTTCGGTTTTTGGCCTATAACTTATAAAGGGTAAGGAATTTCTACTTAATGTCTTCAGCATAGTTGTAGCCACTTTCTATACACACAACATTACAATACATAACATATCGAGAAAGCACTTCTAGAAGCTGTTTTTTGTGTTTAAAGTCGAATTGAGTGTGACTTTTTTCGGTTTTTGGCCTATAAATTATAAACGGTAAGGAATTTCTACTTAATGTCTTCAGCATAGTTGTAGCCACTTTCTATACACACAACATTACAATACATAATATATCGAGAAAGCACTTCTAGAAGCTGTTTTTTGTGTTTAAAGCCGAATTGAGTGTGACTTTTTTCGGTTTTTGGGCTATAACTTATAAAGGGTAAGGAATTTCTACTTAATGTCTTCAGCATAGTTGTAGCCACTTTCTATACACACAACATTACAATACATAATATATCGAGAAAGCACTTCTAGAAGCTGTTTTTTGTGTTTAAAGCCGAATTGAGTGTGACTTTTTTCGGTTTTTGGGCTATAACTTATAAAGGGTAAGGAATTTCTACTTAATGTCTTCAGCATAGTTGTAGCCACTTTCTTTACACACAACTATACAATACATAACATATCGAGAAAACACCTCTAGAAGCTGTTTTTTGTGTTTAAAGCCGAATTGAGTGCGACTTTTTTCGGTTTTTGGCCTATAACTTATAAAGGGTAAGGAATTTCTACTTACTATCTTCAGCATAGTTGTAGCCACTTTCTTTACACATAACTTTACAATACATAACATATCGAGAAAGCACTTCTAGAAGCTGTTTTTTGTGTTTAAAGCCGAATTGAGTGTGACTTTTTTCGGTTTTTGGGCTATAACTTATAAAGGGTAAGGAATTTCTACTTACTATCTTCAGCATAGTTGTAGCCACTTTCTTTACACATAACTTTACAATACATAACATATCGAGAAAGCACTTCTAGAAGCTGTTTTTTGTGTTTAAAGCCGAATTGAGTGTGACTTTTTTCGGTTTTTGGGCTATAACTTATAAAGGGTAAGGAATTTCTACTTAATGTCTTCAGCATAGTTGTAGCCACTTTCTTTACACATAACTTTACAATACATAACATATCGAGAAAACACCTCTAGAAGCTGTTTTTTGTGTTTAGAGAGGAATTGAGTGCGACTTTTTTCGGTTTTTGGGCTATAACTTATAAAGGGTAAGGAATTTCTACTTAATGTCTTCAGCATAGTTGTAGCCACTTTCTATACACACAACATTACAATACATAACATATCGAGAAAGCACTTCTAGAAGCTGTTTTTTGTGTTTAAAGCCGAATTGAGTGTGACTTTTTTCGGTTTTTGGGCTATAACTTATAAAGGGTAAGGAATTTCTACTTAATGTCTTCAGCATAGGTGTAGCCACTTTCTTTACACACAACTTTACAACACATAACATATCGAGAAAACACCTCTAGAAGCTGTTTTTTGTGTTTAGAGAGGAATTGAGTGCGACTTTTTTCGGTTTTTGGCCTATGACTTATAAAGGGTAAGGAATTTCTACTTAATGTCTTCAGCATAGTTGTAGCCACTTTCTTTACACACAACTTTACAACACATAACATATCGAGAAAACACCTCTAGAAGCTGTTTTTTGTGTTTAGAGAGGAATTGAGTGTGACTTTTTTCGGTTTTTGGCCTATAACTTATAAAGGGTAAGGAATTTCTACTTAATGTCTTCAGCATAGTTGTAGCCACTTTCTATACACACAACATTACAATACATAACATATCGAGAAAGCACTTCTAGAAGCTGTTTTTTGTGTTTAAAGTCGAATTGAGTGTGACTTTTTTCGGTTTTTGGCCTATAAATTATAAACGGTAAGGAATTTCTACTTAATGTCTTCAGCATAGTTGTAGCCACTTTCTATACACACAACATTACAATACATAATATATCGAGAAAGCACTTCTAGAAGCTGTTTTTTGTGTTTAAAGCCGAATTGAGTGTGACTTTTTTCGGTTTTTGGGCTATAACTTATAAAGGGTAAGGAATTTCTACTTAATGTCTTCAGCATAGTTGTAGCCACTTTCTATACACACAACATTACAATACATAACATATCGAGAAAGCACTTCTAGAAGCTGTTTTTTGTGTTTAAAGCCGAATTGAGTGTGACTTTTTTCGGTTTTTGGGCTATAACTTATAAAGGGTAAGGAATTTCTACTTACTATCTTCAGCATAGTTGTAGCCACTTTCTTTACACATAACTTTACAATACATAACATATCGAGAAAGCACTTCTAGAAGCTGTTTTTTGTGTTTAAAGCCGAATTGAGTGTGACTTTTTTCGGTTTTTGGCCTATAGCTTATAAAGGGTAAGGAATTTCTACTTAATGTCTTCAGCATAGTTGTAGCCACTTTCTATACACACAACATTACAATACATAACATATCGAGAAAGCACTTCTAGAAGCTGTTTTTTGTGTTTAAAGCCGAATTGAGTGTGACTTTTTTCGGTTTTTGGGCTATAACTTATAAAGTGTAAGGAATTTCTACTTAATGTCTTCAGCATAGTTGTAGCCACTTTCTATACACACAACATTACAATACATAATATATCGAGAAAACACCTCTAGAAGCTGTTTTTTGTGTTTAGAGAGGAATTGAGTGCGACTTTTTTCGGTTTTTGGGCTATAACTTATAAAGGGTAAGGAATTTCTACTTAATGTCTTCAGCATAGTTGTAGCCACTTTCTTTACACACAACTATACAATACATAACATATCGAGAAAACACCTCTAGAAGCTGTTTTTTGTGTTTAAAGCCGAATTGAGTGCGACTTTTTTCGGTTTTTGGCCTATAACTTATAAAGGGTAAGGAATTTCTACTTACTATCTTCAGCATAGTTGTAGCCACTTTCTTTACACATAACTTTACAATACATAACATATCGAGAAAGCACTTCTAGAAGCTGTTTTTTGTGTTTAAAGCCGAATTGAGTGTGAGTTTTTTCGGATTTTGGCCTATAACTTATAAAGGGTAAGGAATTTCTACTTAATGTCTTCAGCATAGTTGTAGCCACTTTCTATACACACAACATTACAATACATAACATATCGAGAAAGCACTTCTAGAAGCTGTTTTTTGTGTTTAAAGCCGAATTGAGTGTGACTTTTTTCGGTTTTTGGCCTATAACTTATAAAGGGTAAGGAATTTCTACTTAATGTCTTCAGCATAGTTGTAGCCACTTTCTATACACACAACATTACAATACATAATATATCGAGAAAGCACTTCTAGAAGCTGTTTTTTGTGTTTAAAGCCGAATTGAGTGTGACTTTTTTCGGTTTTTGGGCTATAACTTATAAAGGGTAAGGAATTTCTACTTAATGTCTTCAGCATAGTTGTAGCCACTTTCTATACACACAACATTACAATACATAATATATCGAGAAAGCACTTCTAGAAGCTGTTTTTTGTGTTTAAAGCCGAATTGAGTGTGACTTTTTTCGGTTTTTGGCCTATAACTTATAAAGGGTAAGGAATTTCTACTTACTATCTTCAGCATAGTTGTAGCCACTTTCTTGACACACAACTTTACAACACATAACATATCGAGAAAACACCTCTAGAAGCTGTTTTTTGTGTTTAGAGAGGAATTGAGTGTGACTTTTTTCGGTTTTTGGCCTATAACTTATAAAGGGTAAGGAATTTCTACTTACTATCTTCAGCATAGTTGTAGCCACTTTCTTTACACACAACTTTACAACACATAACATATCGAGAAAACACCTCTAGAAGCTGTTTTTTGTGTTTAGAGAGGAATTGAGTGCGACTTTTTTCGGTTTTTGGCCTATAACTTATAAAGGGTAAGGAATTTCTACTTACTATCTTCAGCATAGTTGTAGCCACTTTCTATACACACAACATTACAATACATAATATATCGAGAAAACACTTCTAGAAGCTGTTTTTTGTGTTTAAAGCCGAATTGAGTGTGACTTTTTTCGGTTTTTGGCCTATAACTTATAAAGGGTAAGGAATTTCTACTTACTATCTTCAGCATAGTTGTAGCCACTTTCTTTACACACAACTTTACAACACATAACATATCGAGAAAACACCTCTAGAAGCTGTTTTTTGTGTTTAGAGAGGAATTGAGTGCGACTTTTTTCGGTTTTTGGCCTATAACTTATAAAGGGTAAGGAATTTCTACTTACTATCTTCAGCATAGTTGTAGCCACTTTCTATACACACAACATTACAATACATAATATATCGAGAAAACACCTCTAGAAGCTGTTTTTTGTGTTTAGAGAGGAATTGAGTGCGACTTTTTTCGGTTTTTGGCCTATAACTTATAAAGGGTAAGGAATTTCTACTTACTATCTTCAGCATAGTTGTAGCCACTTTCTATACACACAACATTACAATACATAATACATCGAGAAAACACTTCTAGAAGCTGTTTTTTGTGTTTAAAGCCGAATTGAGTGTGACTTTTTTCGGTTTTTGGCCTATAACTTATAAAGGGTAAGGAATTTCTCCTTAATGTCTTCAGCATAGTTGTAGCCACTTTCTTTACACACAACTTTACAATACATAACATATCGAGGAAACACCTCTAGAAGCTGTTTTTTTGTGTTTAGAGAGGAATTGAGTGCGACTTTTTTCGGTTTTTGGCCTATAACTTATAAAGGGTAAGGAATTTCTACTTACTATCTTCAGCATAGTTGTAGCCACTTTCTATACACACAACATTACAATACATAATATATCGAGAAAACACCTTTAGAAGCTGTTTTTTGTGTTTAAAGCCGAATTGCGTGCGACTTTTTTCGGTTTTTGGGCTATAACTTATAAAGGGTAAGGAATTTCTACTTACTATCTTCAGCATAGTTGTAGCCACTTTCTTCACACACAACTTTACGAAACATAACATATCGAGAAAACACCACTAGAAGCTGTTTTTTGTGTTTAGAGTGAAATTGAGTGCGACTTTTTCGGTTTTGGCCTATATCTTCTTTTCTCGATATGTTATGTATTTTAAAGTTGTGCGTAAAGATAATGGCTACAACTATGCTGAAGACATTAAGTAGAAATTTCTTATCCTTTATAAGTTATAGGCCAAAAACCGAAAAAAGTCGCACTCAATTCCTCTCTAAACACAAAAAACAGCTTCTAGAGGTGTTTTCTCGATATGTTATGTGTTGTAAAGTTGTGTGTAAAGAAAGTGGCTACAACTATGCTAAAGACATTAAGTAGAAATTCCTTACCCTTTATAATTTATAGGCCAAAAACCGAAAAAAGTCGCACTCAATTCGGCTTTAAACACAAAAAACAGCTTCTAGAGGTGTTTTCTCGATATATTATGTATTGTAAAGTTGTGTGTATAGGAAGTGGCTACAACTATGCTGAAGATAGTAAGTAGAAATTCCTTACCCTTTATAAGTTATAGCCCAAAAACCGAAAAAAGTCGCACGCAATTCGGCTTTAAATACAAAAACAGCTTCTAGAGGTGTTTTCTCGATATATTATGTATTGTAAAGTTGTGTGTATAGAAAGTGGCTACAACTATGCTGAAGATAGTAAGTAGAAATTCCTTACCCTTTATAAGTTATAGCCCAAAAAACCGAAAAAAGTCGCACTCAATTCGGCTTTAAACACAAAAAACGCTTCTAGAGGTGTTTTCTCGATATATTATGTATTGTAAAGTTGTGTGTATAGGAAGTGGCTACAACTATGCTGAAGATATTAAGTAGAAATTCCTTACCCTTTATAAGTTATAGCCCAAAAACCGAAAAAAGTCGCACGCAATTCGGCTTTAAATACAAAAAACAGCTTCTAGAGGTGTTTTCTCGATATATTATGTATTGTAAAGTTGTGTGTATAGAAAGTGGCTACAACTATGCTGAAGATAGTAAGTAGAAATTCCTTACCCTTTATAAGTTATAGCCCAAAAACCGAAAAAAGTCGCACGCAATTCGGCTTTAAACACAAAAAACAGCTTCTAGAGGTGTTTTCTCGATATATTATGTATTGTAAAGTTGTGTGTATAGAAAGTGGCTACAACTATGCTGAAGATAGTAAGTAGAAATTCCTTACCCTTTATAAGTTATAGCCCAAAAACCGGAAAAAGTCGCACTCAATTCCTCTCTAAACACAAAAAACAGCTTCTAGAGGTGTTTTCTCGATATGTTATGTATTGTAAAGTTATGTGTAAAGAAAGTGGCTACAACTATGCTGAAGACATTAAGTAGAAATTCCTTACCCTTATAAGTTATAGCCCAAAAACCGAAAAAAGTCACACTCAATTCGGCTTTAAACACAAAAAACAGCTTCTAGAAGTGCTTTCTCGATATGTTATGTATTGTAATGTTGTGTGTATAGAAAGTGGCTACAACTATGCTGAAGACATTAAGTAGAAATTCCTTACCCTTTATAAGTTATAGCCCAAAAACCGAAAAAAGTCACACTCAATTCGGCTTTAAACACAAAAAACAGCTTCTAGAAGTGCTTTCTCGATATATTATGTATTGTAATGTTGTGTGTATAGAAAGTGGCTACAACTATGCTGAAGATAGTAAGTAGAAATTCGTTACCCTTTATAAGTTATAGGCCAAAAAACCGAAAAAAGTCACACTCAATTCGGCTTTAAACACAAAAAACAGCTTCTAGAAGTGCTTTCTCGATATGTTATGTATTGTAATGTTGTGTGTATAGAAAGTGGCTACAACTATGCTGAAGACATTAAGTAGAAATTCCTTACCCTTTATAAGTCATAGGCCAAAAACCGAAAAAAGTCGCACTCAATTCTCTCTAAACACAAAAAACAGCTTCTAGAGGTGTTTTCTCGATATGTTATGTGTTGTAAAGTTGTGTGTAAAGAAAGTGGCTACAACTATGCTGAAGACATTAAGTAGAAATTCCTTACCCTTTATAAGTTATAGGCCAAAAACCGAAAAAAGTCACACTCAATTCGGCTTTAAACACAAAAAACAGCTTCTAGAAGTGCTTTCTCGATATGTTATGTATTGTAAAGTTATGTGTAAAGAAAGTGGCTACAACTATGCTGAAGATAGTAAGTAGAAATTCCTTACCCTTTATAAGTTATAGCCCAAAAACCGAAAAAAGTCGCACTCAATTCGGCTTTAAACACAAAAAACAGCTTCTAGAAGTGCTTTCTCGATATGTTATGTATTGTAAAGTTATGTGTAAAGAAAGTGGCTACAACTATGCTGAAGATAGTAAGTAGAAATTCCTTACCCTTTATAAGTTATAGGCCAAAAACCGAAAAAAGTCGCACTCAATTCCTCTCTAAACACAAAAAACAGCTTCTAGAGGTGTTTTCTCGATATGTTATGTGTTGTAAAGTTGTGTGTAAAGAAAGTGGCTACAACTATGCTGAAGACATTAAGTAGAAATTCCTTACCCTTTATAAGTTATAGGCCAAAACCGAAAAAAGTCACACTCAATTCGGCTTTAAACACACAAAAAACAGCTTCTAGAAGTGCTTTCTCGATATGTTATGTATTGTAAAGTTATGTGTAAAGAAAGTGGCTACAACTATGCTGAAGATAGTAAGTAGAAATTCCTTACCCTTTATAAGTTATAGCCCAAAAACCGAAAAAAGTCGCACTCAATTCGTCTCTAAACACAAAAAACAGCTTCTAGAGGTGTTTTCTCGATATATTATGTATTGTAATGTTGTGTGTATAGAAAGTGGCTACAACTATGCTGAAGATAGTAAGTAGAAATTCCTTACCCTTTATAAGTTATAGGCCAAAAACCGAAAAAAGTCACACTCAATTCGGCTTTAAACACAAAAAACAGCTTCTAGAAGTGTTTTCTCGATATATTATGTATTGTAATGTTGTGTGTATAGAAAGTGGCTACAACTATGCTGAAGATAGTAAGTAGAAAATTCCTTACCCTTTATAAGTTATAGGCCAAAAACCGAAAAAAGTCGCACTCAATTCCTCTCTAAAC
>OY282450.1:29997354-30044854 GCA_958295655.1 Palloptera scutellata
AAAATAAAACTAAAATTTATTAAATTACCAACAATTTATTAAACTTTCAACACATTCATGCTACACTTGCCCCCAAACTGCACCTTGTAAATATGCTCCAATTGCGTTTTTTCTTCTGCTTCTTACGCGCTCACAACCCATCAAAATTGTAATTAATTACAATGTAACAACAATTCTTTTAATTCTGTGTTTGTTTGTTATTATTTGAACAAACACAAAAATTACTACAATAAAATTGTTCACGCTCACTCTGCTTTTATTAAAATTAATAATTTTGCTTTGTTGCTCTTTCATATCGTTCTACAGTGAGGTGAAATTACTTTCCCACACTTATTTGCTCGAAACAGAAAAACAACGAAAAAAAAGTACAGCTAATAAAAATTATATTTACAACAAATCAAATTGTATTTGTAACCACAATAAACCACAATAATTGGTTAGTCACATAAATAAATAAATAAATAAATAAACAAAGTGAAGATTTTTGTGTTTCAAATTCGTATACGAATGCTTAACAATTTACGATACTGAGTAACTCTCGTCTAATCGCTGCCCGCTCCCCTTAGCCCCTTCGCCCGCACCCCTGTCCCACTTCCCTGTCCCACTCACCCTCATTTCATCGGTGCATTCATTCTCGTAGATAGATTTCGATTTTTATTTGATTTGTTTAATTGGCCACGAACAAAGTAAAATATGAATTGTTTAAGCTGAACTGAAGTTCAGATACACAGATACAAATACATACATACATACACACATACCTACATATACGTATGTATGTGTGAGTGTATCTAGGTATGAAGTACGGTTATGAATCTATGTATCTATTTCGAAATTACCGTTTTGTAATTGTTGCTCGTGTTGTTATTGTTTTTGGTATTTCTTCTGACTTTCCACTGATGAGAATTGGTGGTGATTTACGCCTTGTTAAAAATGAGATATTATTTTTTATTATTATTTGTATCAATATTTACGGTGGGAACAATTATGAATATGTTGGCAATTGCAGTGAGGAGTGTTAATTTCAAATAGATAAATTTGAATAAGATATTTTGGAAGGTAGTACAATGCTTGCAGTAGTTTGATATTAATAGAGTAAAACTTTGAAGGGAAAACGAAATCTTGTATCGAATTAAGAAAACAATTTATGTGGGTACATACTACAACATAACCCCATTTCTATAGCTATGCTATTCTATGCATTAATTAGAGATTTCTAATTGATTACACGCTACGACAGTAGTCTTAACACATAAGAGAAGTAGTTTTCGTATTGCCCCGCTTAATTGCATCGATGATACTGATGGTAATGTACAATCTATGGTACAAGTAACCAGGGAATATATTTTTCTACATAGCACCACCTCTTGACAGTCAATGGCAAACCTACAATAGTAGAAATTCGCTTTGAAAAGTTTTTCAGTTCGCCGTTCGGATTCGGCATACAACTTTAGGTCCCTTCCACTCATATACAAATTTAACACGCACAACATGCGGGGATGTGAAAAGCTCGGCCTAGGCCCTTCATTGGCTGCCGTGCCATTAGAAGAAATAAAGAAAACCTGGGAATGCAATTAACCTAGTATTTCGATTATATTTTGAACTAGAAACATAATATTTTTGGCGTGAGAAATGCAATTAAATGTGGTTAAATTAACCGAGGATTACCAAGGATTACGAGCAAACCAATCTTGGGTCCGGAGTTCACTCAGAGTATAATCATTGTAAACCACCCAAATTTTTCGGCATGTTTTTGCAACAGTTTTACCTTTTGTGATATCGTATTTCATCCCTGCAAAGGTCATTCGTCTTTGCAAAATGACACTGACCAACACCACCAGCGCAGTGAAAATTGGGACAGACCTCTCCGCACCATTTGATACCAAAAGAGGTTTCAGACAAGGTGACTCCCTATCGTGCGACTTCTTTAACCTTATGCTGGAGAAAATAATTCGAGCTGCGAACATCGACATCTCTGGCACTATCTTCTACAGGAGTGTCATGCTGCTAGCATACGCTGATGATATTGACATCATTGGCAAAAACGCTCGAGCAGTCAGTGCAGCATTCTCCAATCTGGAAAGGGAGTCTCGTCGAGTGGGTCTAGTGGTGAACGAGAACAAAACGAAATACCTTGTGTCAACAAACAAAGAGTCACGGCGTCTTGGACAAAATGTCTATGTTGAAAATTATACTTTTGAAGTCGTCAAGGATTTCGTATATCTAGGATCCAGCATAAACACCAACAATAATGACGCTCTATAAGTCCCTCATCCTTCCCGTCCTAATGTATGGCGCAGAGACGTGGACATTGACCATCAATGATGAGAGGCTGTTGGCTGTTAGGAGCGTTCCAGCGGAAGATACTCCGTAAGATCTACGGTCCAATATGCGTGGACGACGTGTATCGAATAAGATGGAGATAGAACGATGAGCTGTATGAGCTGTACGCCGACACTGACATAGTCAAGCGTGTAAAACTCCAGCGGCTTCGCTGGCTGGGTCATGTTGAGCGAATGGAAGAAAGCGCTCCGGCCAGAAGGTTGTTTTATTCGATCCACGGTGGAGGAACATGCAGAAGGGGACGTCCTAATCTCCGTTGGAAAGACCAGGTACAGGGCAACCTGACTGCACTTGGCCTAATCAACTGGCGCCAGCGCGTGCATAGCAGAGGTGACTGGCGAATCTTTGTAGAGGCGGCCAAGACCAATCATCTGTTGTAGTGCCAGTTAAGTAAGTAAGTAAGATATCGTATTTCTTCAGATATTACACTCATTTTCAAATCTATGTTACTTTTTACACTAGCAACGAATTACACAATTGTCTTCACACAAATACCGGCATGAAATGCCACCTATTAAACATGGGTTTAATTTTTTGACATAATCAGACTAGTGTTGCGAGATTTGTGGACACCAATACCAAAAACTGTGGATACTTTTTATTTGTTCACAGTTTTGGAGGAGAAAAAAAAGACAATTATCTGCAATATCAACGATATCTAAAACTAATGCAAACTCCGCATAACCAACTGGAAGCACATCCCATCGTCTCTGTCCCATAACCTGGCCATAGGTTTCAGGATAATCTGTGAACATGAATCGCTGCTTCTTGCATTGGTCATGGACGCTGATAACGTCGTAGCCGAAGAACTTATCCCTTATCGTTTTCAGGGTACCGAGATCGATAAAATAGTTTGACCTTATTATCCTTGAATAAAAATCCTTGGAATGTTTGGCGTGATGAGAAATTACCTGCATAATCGACATTGGTGACAAGAAGCAATTTACCCTGACTACCGGTCCAAGTTGTACTTTTCGTTAAGGCTGCCAAACATTAGAAGCTTTTAGGTTCATCTGATTGGAATTTTAAAGTTCGATTGTCATCAAATTCGGTAAAGTATACATATGCAGTTTGAGATCGACTCTGAATGCATTTCGCGAGTTCTGTTCGGACCGCTGAAATACAATTTCAGCAGAAATTGTGAAAGCTGTCGAAAACTCGGACAACCTGGTAAGCACTGATGCAGCCCCGATATGGGAGGCGTGCTCTACATAAAAGCACTTTGGTAGCACCGCTCCGTTTTGGATGACTCTAACTGCATGATTGCAGGGCAGATACGCAAAAGAGCATCAAGACACGTTCCACGAGTGGTCCAGAAGAGATGGAAGATGGTTTGAGCAAGAAAAATGGGCATTTCCACTCATTTCAAACGTGTCCGACTGGGTAAATAAAAAGCGTGGCAATCTGGATAATTATCCAGCAATTCTGCTGGTAAATTTCAGTACTTCTTGGACAGATTTAAAATCAGTGAAGATAGAAAGTAGTTCACTTTCGGCGGTTAATCTGGTGCTCTGAGGAATGAGTATGCAGGGTGTTGTAGTAAGGTTTAGACACAATGACGGTCATGACGAACCTCCTGACGTAGCAATTGCTCTAATCCTGTTAGTATTTCCTGCAAAGACGGTGAGGTGGTATTAATGGATGAAAATCCTTCACGATCTAAAAACTTTCAATGCTTTCCTCGTTCATAGAAAAAATACAGCAATATCAAATTTCCTCTTCTTACTCTCGTCGCGATAGTCAATGCTAGAATCCTTTAAAAATATATGAAACATGTAATGGGTAATATAAGAGTACATACAAGTTGAGGAAACCATCTAGCGCTTTCTCAGCCAATGCAGTTTTTTATAATCTAGATATAAAAATTCACAGGCGTTTCGTATGTTTTCCTTGTGTTTTCGCCCATGAGGAACATTAGTTATCTGGGATGTAGGTAGCTATGTGAATATAATTTCATATTTGCTATTTATTTCGTTTCATATTTTCCACATCAAACCATTATTAACTTATGCAGCAAAAAAGAAACAAAGGATCATGCACAGCATGAGGACATTCACATAAATAGGAAATTAATATTGATCCTGCCGCTTGAAATCATCACCATTTCTAAAGACTTACTTTGACAAAAATGACATTTGTAATGTTCTTGTGGGGCAGTTGCAAAAACTATAGATACATACTCATACATGATACGAGTATGTGAAAGGAATGCACATCAATTGCCAAATAATGAAACAATTGTGTCGCTCTAATGAAAGAATAATACCATTGCCGACAGCAGTCAGACGACAGCCGGCCAGTCATTTACTTACAGCCAGCAGCAATTGTGTTGACAAAATATCACTTATGCATGAAATGCATTGTCTGAATTTTGGTTTTGCGAAACCAAAAGTGACCGTTACAGATTAATATACCAAACAAACATACCATACACATACAGCTACATGTACATAAGTATGTTTTTCAGATTGTACCACATACATACATACTACACATGTTTGTATGTGGAATTAGAATAGTAAGTTAGAAAGTCGAAACGAAAAGTTAATTTAACATAAACATTTCGAATAATACTTACTTATGTGGGGTACATGCAAAATAGATGAAGCCCTCAATCATTTCAAAAATAAGAGATTTAAATTTATAAACACTTTGCATTGTTCTGGAATTATCTACATACTCGTACGTAGTTAGTTTAACAATGGAGGGAATAGAATATCTAAGAATCTGTTTATTTATTTAATAACTTGCTCAAGATTGAGCCAAATTAACTTAAGAGATTATTTATAGCAGACAATCTGTGAGCTGGTTGTTATTCTTCCAAATCCATTTTTGAAGTGAAACTTCTTATGGATTGGCAACATTTTGTGTGAATTTGTTATTCTTTTCCTTTTCGTTTGGCTCACTATTTCTCTCATTTCTCTCACTTTCTTTGTTGAGTAATAAATTCGTAATGTTATGCTGTAATACATAAGTAGAATAGTGGAAAGTGAAACGGGGCATGGTGGGAAGTGGTCGCTGTGGCGTAGTGGTAGTACATTGGACTGCTACGCAGAGCGTCCGGGGCTCAAATCTCGGCACCAGCAAAAATCAAAAAGTAGAAAAAATAATTTTTCTACACGGCACCACCTCTTGGCAGGCAATGTCAAACTTACAAGAGTACAAATTGCTATGAAAAGCTTTTCACTTCGCCGTTCGGATTCGGTATTAAACTGTAGGTTCCTTCCATTCATGTACAAATATAACACGCACAACATGAATGGAAGCGAAAAGCTCGGCCTAGGCTCTTCATGGGCTGTTGTGCCATTAAAAGTAAAATAAGAAACGGCGCAAACAAAAGAGCGAGTAAACAAAATCCGCTCCTGCAAGAACAACTCGAAAAGCTCTCTCTTTTATTTATGTATTTGCACTAATGGCATTTCTGGCAAAAACAACACGACTAGCAATAACAGTAAATTCCTCTTATATGAAAATTACTCGATTGTTCGCAGTCGACTGACATTAAGAGAGCCCGAAGTCTCTGCTGCTACTGCATGGGTCCAATTAATATACAAAAAATGTTCCATAGGTATTTGTACTTAGTTCGAAAAAATTTCGATCACAATACCGGCTCTCACTGTCTGTTTATATACTCTATCTCTTATATTTAAGAGGAATGTCGTATGAGAATTCTGCATTGAAATGATTACTATTTATCATTTCAGTTGATTTTTCAAACAAGGTTTGAAATTTATGATGATGCAATGAAAAATTGCATTGAGTCAAATAGAAAGATCATCGAATTCGAAGGGGACGCGTGGAAATATAGAAAACGTAAAAATCAGATTTATGTACCGTAGAAGTGAAACAAGTTGGTCGTGATAAGTTTCACTTAATCCGCGAGTTCTCAAACACTCTGACATCTTTTGTTGTTAAATATGTGCTAGAAATCCTTGTGATACACGTACAGCTCTTTTAAAGCCTTCAAATATTTATTACACTTGGTTCCGAATACGAGAACGCATTCCCTCCCTTCACTTCATTTTGCTAAATGCTTAACACCAGCACCAGTATTAACTTAATTAAAGGCAAAACCAGCGCACTATATTCCAAACCTCACCTACCAGAAGTAAATAAAATGTTACCCCAAAAAGGCAAAAAACAAAAGCTCATGAAACAAATTATAATACAAATTTTTTTGTAAACGTATTAATCTTAATTTTTTTAACACATAAAATAAATTTCAAAAATTAATTAATTGATGCCAACAAACCGAATTCTCTCTAAAATGCACATTAAATAGCAGAAAGCAGAAGATTCTCACAAAATAAATCCCCCAAACAAGCCACAATCCGAAAAATGTGAGTGAGTTACCGATACAAATAAATCATTTGCGTTGTGGCGAGCGGAACGAATTTATTTTGTTTCTTCTTTAGAAACTAAGCAGAAGCATCCACGAACTAACGACAATGAATATGGATGGCAACTTGCAACAGAGTGGCGCTATGAATTTCAAATTGGAATTTGACAGACAGGCAAAATAAAAATGTGTAACAAACATGACACTTTTCTTGCAATGAATTTATTTCATTTTTTCGTTTTTTTTTATTTTTAATTTTTTTATTTTTAACAAGCACAACGAATTTTTCAAGTCTAATCGCCAATCGATCATGTCAGAAATTATGACAGATGCGAATGCATCGCATGGAATCGAAATGGAATTACTAAATAAAGATGAAAAATTGAACACGATTCAAAATTTTTTTTGTATGTACTCATTACAGATTTCAACACGATTCAATACGATCCGAATGATGCACGCGAATGGCATGCTAGAAATTGCATGCACCCTACAACAGAAGATGCAGAGCAATGAACTCAGTGGAATAGAATCGGAGAGAGAGAGAGAGAGAGAGAGAGAGAGAGAGAGAGAGAGAGAGAGAGAGAGAGAGAGAGAGAGAGAGAGAGAGAGAGAGAGGCGTAGTTCGAACGCTTATACTAAAACAAAAATATTCCTATTCGAATAATCTCAACAGCCAAATGACAGATGGGGAATGTATAATACTTACTTGAGATAGTATAAACACAAATAAAATAGAGGAAGCTAATTAAGATAAAGTCTTCTTCTCCTTTGGATTAAGACTGCATGTTTCTAACTTACCATACTGGGCATGAAATACACAAGTGCGAAACACAAGGTTTCTCGAATTAACCAAATATAGAAAAAGTGTAGAAAATAATCTTACTTACTTACTTACTTAACTGGCACTACAATCGATGATCGGTCTTGGCCGCCTTTACAAAGCTTCGCCAGTCACCTCTGCCAGTCACCTCAGTTGATAATGCCAAGTGCAGTCAGGTTGCCCTGCACCTGGTCTTTCCAATGGAGATTAGGACGTCCCCTTCTGCGTGTTCCTCCACCGTGGTTCGAATAAAACACCCTTCTAGCCGGAGCGCTTTCTTCCATTCGCTCAACATGACCCAGCAAGCGAAGCCGCTGGAGTTTTATACGCTTGACTATGTCAGTGTCGGCGTACAGCTCATACAGCTCATCGTTCCATCTTATTCGATACACGTCGTCCACGCATACTGGACCGTACTACTCTTACGGCGTATCTTCCGCTAGAACGCTCATAACTGCCTCTCATCGTTGATGGTCAATGTCCACGTCTCTGCGCCATACATTAGGACGGGAAGGATGAGGGACTTATAGAGCGTTATTGGGGGCCTGAAGCGTAGGACACAAGGTAAAGTTCGTGACAGTTGCAGGTGCGTCCATGGTCGATCCTTGCGCGTCTACGTTTTAAGTCGACATACAGCCTCCTCGTGGCGTCCCCTGGATAGCGATCTGACAACCGTCAGTGAGTTAACTAATGTGTGTGGCGGGCTTCTCCATGGAATGAATGATTGTGCGTCGGGCTTGGAACCCACCACGTTAAAATACCCACCAATGAATCCTCAAAATACAAAATAATTACTAGTTAGTTTTCAAAGAGGTTTCTTTGAGCACTTTTTATTCTTTTGATATCAAGTATCTTGCCTAATATGTTTTAATAATTTTGTCATTAGCTTTTAACTGATAATACTTATAAATGAAAATGTTAAAAATAAGAAATTAAGAATAGAAGTAATCAAAAACTATATGAGATCGGCAATAGTCTGGTAGAGAATTTAGAATCATCTGCTACAAGTAAACTGACGTGAATCTTGGAATCGATAAGAGAGAAAGACGCAGAGGGTATTAGTAAGGGGAGAGCAAGCTCATGTGCTCAACGATTCGCTACACTTTTAATAAATTAAATAAGTCAAAGCCCGCTGACAAATTGTTTTAATCTCAATTTATGCAAACAAACATTAAAACTTATTATTTCCTTCTACAATTCTAAAAAATATAACTCAAACGAAACTTTTTTGTTCGACGAATCCCAAAAATCAAAACAACAACTGCTTCGCAATTTCCGAATGTAGGGTATCATCCCCCCATTTAGTCATATTCTCTTTAAACTGTTTCAACTTAAACCCAAAATAGATCAATTTTTCAGTACAATATTTGCAATCAATCTTTCGCGCTTAATTTAACGCTCATTTCGTTGATAATTTAAATGATGAAATAATATTAAATTTTGTTTTTAAATTGGTGTGAAAATGCATTTCGTTTTAGTTAGTTAATGAATTTGAATAAAAACTAATTCAATATTGCAAAGTGTTCGCACCCAATTAGCAGCAGCGATGGTGTCGTTGGTGGCAGCGGCAAGCAAACAATGGCTTAAGTGCACATTTCAACACTCGCAGAAGAATGCAGCTGGATTTTTTTCTTGTCTCACTTTTCTGTGAATCGATTTTTTTTTCTGTGTAAAAAAAACGAAGAAAGAATTAATTGACTTGCAAGTCAAAATATTTAACACGCATACGCGTGCACCCTTCCCAAAACAGAAACTCATAAAAAAAAACACAAAAATTTATACACTCGCACACACACACACGCACAAACAAAAAATCGTCATTATTACATGGATTAAGTGTGCGCCAAAGTGGGGGTGTTGACAAATGTTGTGTACGCTACTTTGTACACAGCTACTTTCCAAGTAAGTATGTACGAGTATAGTACACGTATGCAACTACTACAACAATTGTTGCAGCAGCAACAGCAACGCGCCGGCAGTGACGGCAACTTTCCTCGATATGGCGCCCAATGAAACAGACAACAGTAACAGCAACAGAAACAGCAGCAGCAGCTGCATACAATTTTCTTCGTTTTGCTCTCGTTTATGCAAGGGAGACAAGAACATTTTTTTAAAATTACGAGCATTCCTCTTTGCATACCGCAACGCGTGCATACCTAACCGAGTAAATGCCACAGACACATACATACATACTTACATACATACATACATACGATGCATTTGTTTCCATCAACACTGTGCTGCAATTGCATTTCATAATTTAATTTGTCGAAAATTATTGGCAGTCATAATTACGAGTATAGCCGAGCTCTCAGAGTTTTCACATTGTGCTGTGAAGTGTGGGCGCGGCGGGGGCGCAATCAAAGTTGATGAGTGAATAAATTAATGAGCAACGATTTGTCTGCATACTTATATGTAAATGTTTGTTGCTCTTGTTGGTTGATGTTGTTGTCGGTCGGTAGTCGGTCGGTAGTCGGTAGATGAAGATGTTGCTGCATGGTGCTGGCGGAGGGTGGTGGTTCCGCTTTGTTGTCTGTTTGTATGTAGTGCATGATTCGAGCAATTTGTCTAATGGCGTTTTTAAGTGCGCGGCTAATGTGGAAAATATTTTTGAATTTCTTCAATTAATTGAAATTTTTATTAAACGTGATTATCGTATTTTATTTATGAATACATATTTGCGTGTGTACGTGTTTGTGTGTTTGTATGGGTGAGATGTACGAGTGCGGGTGCGAATAGATTTAAATGCATTTCTTAAATGACTCACTAATATTTTGAGGCAATTATTCAAAATAAAATATCAAATTCATTATAACCCGGAATTCCTCTATTTTTCCACATATTTTTGTGTTTTACAAAAGATAGGCCAGCTGTAGTCTTTGAAAAATATATGCGGACCTGAGAGGTTATAACTTTTACATCAAAATAATTCAATTTACTACTTTTCGTTTATATTTAAACTTGCCTTCCAGAAAACCATATCTGTTTGCCAGACCTTTGAGCAAGGTAAGACTTAATGAATTGAAGTTCTGTAAATCCATTTTCAAAACCAGCCTCTATTGAAATATTAAACAGTGATTACTTTCCTGTATAGTTTTTAAATGTATTTTTGATGAATTTTCAAAGTTGCTGAATGAAAACTCGTATAGATTTACAAAATGGGATATGATATCTACTTCAACATGTTGGAACTCTCATTTCACTTCAATATTTTGGAGATCTCGTGTAAGGAATGATTAGACACAAATTTAGATCATAAAATGTCCTAAAGATAGCAGCAGATGCAACGTTGTTATGATGTAAACTGTGCGCAGCTTTGTCTACCGAGTAGTGCCCATATAAAATTTACCAACCATAAAAATGGAAAATTAATTCGAATTCTACCAAATCTTTGAAAGTTTGTTTTAAATATTACTGTGATTATACTTTTTTAAACATAACAACCATCTTTTTTTGTTTTTACAGTACTTTAAAAGAAAAGAAAGCTATTGTAAATTCAACGGTGCGTATGAGGAACATCGAATAACTTAAGTAATTGTTTGGAAAATGGTTTTATTAATTTAAAGTAGTGACTTGAATATGGTTAAAACAGATCGACACCCACCTTCTAATCGTCGACATTAAAGTAGCCTTCGACAGCACGATTAGGGATCACTTGTACGCCTGCAAAGCTCATTCATCTTTGCAAAATGACACTGACCGACACCACCAGCGCAGTAAAAATTGGGACAGGCCTCTCTGCGCCAATTTGATACCAAAAGAGGTTTCAGACAAGGTGACTCCCTATCGTGCGACTTATTTAACCATATGCTGCAGAAAATAATTCGAGCTGCATCAACATCAACATCTCTGGGACTATTTTCTACAAGAGTGTCAGGCTGCTAGCATACGCTGATGATATTGACATCATTGGTAAAAACGCTCGAGCAGTCAGCGCAGCATTCTTCGACCTGGAAAGGGAGTCTCGTTGAGTGAGGCTAGTGGTGAACGAGGACAAAACGAAATACCTTGTGTCAACAAACAAAGAGTCACGGCGTCTTGGACAAAATGTCAATGTTGACAATAATACTTTTGAAGTCGTCAAGGATTTCATTTACCTAGGATCCAGCATAAACCCCAACAATAATGTAAGCCTTGAGATCAAGCGCAGATTAACTCTTGGCAACAGGTTTTACTACGGGCTCAGTAGGCAATTGAGAACTAAAGCCCTCTCTCGACCGACGAAAATAACGCTCTATAAGTCCCTCATCCTTCCCGTCCTAATGTATGGCGCAGAGACGTGGACATTGACCATCAATGATATGAGGCTGTTAGGGCCGTTCGAGAGGTAGATACTTGGTAAGATCTACGGTCCAGTATGCGTGGACGACGTGTATCGAATAAGATGGAACGATGAGCTGTATGAGCTGTACGCCGACACTGACATAGTCAAGCGTATAAAACTCCAGCGGCTTCGCTTGCTGGGTCATGTTGAGCGCTCCAGCTAGAAGGGTGTTTTATTCGAACCACGGTGGAGAAACACGCAGAAGGGGACGTCCTAATCTCCGTTGGAAAGACCAGGTGCAGGACAACCTGACTGCACTTGGCCTAATCAACTGGCGCCAGCGCGCGCATAGCAGAGGCAACTGGCGAAGCTTCGTAGAGACGGCCAAGACCTCTCATCGGTTATAGTGCCAGCTAAGCAAGTAAGTAAATTGAATATGGTTAAATAGGAGAAATGAAATGTGGTAATATTGTATTTGGTGTATAAATTGAAAATGAGTTATTCACAATTGATGGCGTAAGTTATACTAAATCACATTTGGCAATATTGTAACTACGTTCACGTTTTAACTACGTCATGGATATTTTCTTTTTTTTTTGATTATGTATCAATTTGGCAAAGTGTAAACAACATAACCTCTTTGCGTTCACAAACATGTCGGCATACGTGACAAATCGACAGAATTTGCGGCAAGTTTTGCCGTTCTTCTTTAATTCGAAAAAAGAAGTGCTGCTGAAAGTCACCGATTGCTGTTGGAAGTTTACGGTGAATATACTCCATCAATTAAAACATACGAATTCTAGTTTCAACGCATTAAAAGTGGACATTATAGCGCAAAGGTAATACTATGCATTTGGTGTCATCTGTTATGAGCTGTTAAAACCTGGTGAAGCAATTACGGAAGATCTGTATCGAAAACTATTGATTCGTTTGAAAAGAGCAATGACCGAAAAACGGCCAGAATATGCGACCAGGCATAAGACCGTAATTTTTCCACATTACAACAGCCTCATGTTGCTAGATCGGTTAAAAATTATTTGGAAAATAGTGGATGGGAAGTTTTGGTTCACCCGCCAATTTCAGCAGATTTTGCTAGGTGTGACTATCACTTAAGTATTTCGATCGATGTACAATGCCCTGACTTGAGTACGCTTTGCTTCAGTTAAAAGTATAAAAAAATGGATTGCTTCGAAGGTGGACAAGAGTTTTTTCGTCAAGGGCTCGATAAATTGCCTGAAAGATGGAAAATTGTCATAGCTTCCGATGGACACTACTTTGAACTATGTATTCATTCGATTTGATATTGAAATACGCAATATGATTGCCTATCTGATGCGACAGCAGTAAGAAACCTATTAATATCTGATTATCCAGCAAATGTCTTGTTTTTTTAGGCTTCTTCAGTGTCAGTAATTACATGTAGTACAACAACAACAACAATAACATCAAATTGTGAATAATAACTGATTATTATCAGTAGAGGATCTAGAAAACTTCAAAAGGGGGGCTGAGAAATGATCATCGAAAATTGATCATCATCTACCCAGGGAACCCTACGAAATTTGTAACTTCACCCCAGACCCAATAACCAGTGTGGGAATATTTCGCGAAATTTATAACCCATTCAGTGAATTTGTCTGAAGTTTGGAGTTTGTTTCAACTTTTTACTGCACCTTTAGGTTTTTCTTTAACGTTAGTAAAACCAGTAATAAGGTTTTTATATGGTATTATCCGCTACATTGGACAACTCCTCGGGAAGGGTTAATATTGAATCAGAATTTTAAGTTATTCTAAATGCAATAAAAGTCGGTTTTGATAACTTTAAACACCTTATGGTATGTCTTGGGGAAATTAGAATATTTTGCTCAAGTAGTTTCAAAAATGTTATCATTTTACACCCCATTCTATTTCCAGTCTATTAAACCTCATTTATACCATTTTAACATAATCATTTATGGATTGCCGTTTGTCGTTTTTCTTCGTTTGCATAATGAGGTAATAAAAAATTGTGTGCGTATCTCATGATTTTATAGCGTTTAATTTGCATGCGACAATTTTCAAGTACATATTTACATGTGTTGGTGTTGGTGTTGGTGTGGGTGTGTGTGCCAAGTCTCTTTCTTTCTTTGTTGCTCCAATCACTTAATATGAAATGCTCTTTACATGCTTTCAATGTAGATGGGGAAATAACGAACGCTGTAAGCAAGATGACCACACCTAAAAAAGTGTTGGGAAAAAAACTCATTAAATGATGACATTTGTGTTTCACGATTTCGTTTGGCTTAATTTGAATCAAATGTACGCAACTGAGGTAAATTTTAATACAATCAAGCACGGTATGAAAATTATGAGTTAACGAGTTTTAAACATAACTTAACTAAATCTATTGGCATTATTGGTACAAATTTATAGAGACTCCTAAATTATGGTATTTGCTGCTCAGAGTAGAGAGATCCCCAACCAAGTTCTATCAATTTTGAATATTTGTACTAAAATTGGATTTTTGTACTAAAAATATTCAAATATGCGAAAGGTTCAATTTAATCTAGAACAGTATAAATCAAATCATAGAATATAAAAAATGCCAAAAGCTCAGTTCGGGCGCGGCCGAACTTTATAAACTCTGCACACTAAACTGGATTGGTTTGTATGGATAATTTTTGCTGTCGAAATGGTCATTAATTTGTTGAAAAATCTTGAAGAACAATGTAAGTTGGCATAATTTTTTTATGTTTTATTATAAAAAATTTAAAATTTGGATTTCGAATTATTTGGAACAAAATATTTTGAATTAGCTACATTTAAGCGTTAAAAATAATTTCGAACAATTCGATTCAAATCATACTGCTTTCGTTAGTTGATTTAGACTTTGTTTTGAGATTTTTCAAGAAGATGATCTTGCCAAAAAATCGGAAAAATAATTTTCCAAATTAAAAATAAAAACAAAACAAAAACTTTCCAAGATCTTTTAAAATATGTCTGACCAAAAAACCAATTGCACAGTCTCGGAAATAAAACACCTTTCAGCATTGAATGGTAGAATGATTTTCCATGGTTCTTGCATGAAATGTAGTTTTTACCAGACTAACTCACGGCAGGTATTTGGGGTCATTCACATGTATGTATGTATGTGCCATCCACTTCTCAGCAACACGTTTTCATCTTCTTTTCCTATCATGTCATAAATGGAGGACAAAAAGCTGACTCAGGAAATGAAAAGACACTGTGTTATCGTGTCCAGCAACCTTGAAATCTCCCAATTTTTCAAAGTCGCCCGATTGTCACATAGTTCATCGAGAGTTGGTAGTATCTGATGGCACTGTGTTGCCAACAGCTTTCAGAACATCGCAGTTTGTGCAGCGAGTCCAGAGCATTATTGCCGAAGACCCCTCAAAGTCCATAAGGGCCATTACGAGGGAACTTCAAGTTTCTGGTTGCACAATCAGTCGCATTGTCCAAGATGACATCCAATACGAACTCTACATAATGCGTCGAGATTCAACGATTCATCCGAGCACAACGACTTTTAAACAAAATAAAACATCTTGAAATCCCGGATATGGTCTGGTTTTATTCTGCCGGACAAAATAAACCGATAAAATATGTAGGTGGCTTTGTTCGGATACTTCATATGTTCTCCATGTTATGCATACAAAGTTTCCGGTTGTCATCATTTTGGGAGTGGTGTGCATTGAAGGACTCATTATGCCACCCCACTTCTTTCCTCAGGGACTTCGGGTGAATGCTGTTGCCTACATTGAGGTTTGGTACACAGTTAAGAAACCATGGATAGATATTGTGCGTGGTGAGGCCATACGTATTCCAACAAGACTCTGGCTCCTTCTCGCAAATCCATGAATATTTATATTTATTACCTGATATTGATAACTAGTGATATTAGAAAACAGTTGTGGTCGCCGTGACATAGTTGGTAGTGCATTGCCCTGCTACGCAGAGTGACCGGGTTTCAAATATCGGCACAGGCAACAATAAAATGTAGATAAAACAATTTTTCTGCATAGCACCACCTCTTGGCAGGAAATGGAGAACCTACAAGAGAAAATATTGCCTGTGAAAAGCTTTTCACTTCGCCGTTCGGTTTCGGCATTAAACTGTAGGTCCCTTCCATTCATACACAAATATAACACGCACAACATGAATGGATGCGAAAAGCTCGGCCTAGGCCCTCTTGTGCCATTAAAAGAAAGAAAGACAACAGTTATACTAAGTAGAGGCCATTTTAATGAAGTGCACCGAATTTTGTATAATTTTATTCAAATTTTTCTTCACTGGTAGTTTTCCATAGTCATCATATGACACTTAAAAATAACAGCTTCGGCGCGATTTACACATGCTGAGATTTTCAGGGAGAAAGGTTCTGCCTTGGTCATACCAAAGAGAGAGAAATGAGAAAAAATAAAAGATATCGACAGAAAATCCAATGTTATATGCTCCTTAACCGAGCGTTCAGTAGCCAAGATCGTCTTCATTTCATACCTCAGCGCAATATGATTTAAATTTTTTAGCCTTTTTTGTTTTGTATTATTGTTGGGGCTAGTGCACTGAGACCTGAGTATGGTAATTCTTATAGATTTTGCAATGCTGAATACGAATTTGGTTCCAACAGGATGGGGCGCCGTGTCACAAAATCCGTACAACAATCCGCCCGTACATTTCGTTACGGATCATAAACTAAGCATGTACATATTATATTTTATTTACATACATAGATTATAAATCTGTATGTATAACTTATAATACCCAATAGATTTTAATTTAATTAAAACTTAACCTTCACCATCTCAATCATAACTGCAAGCCATTGGCTACAAAAATAAGCTTAAAATAAAAACGTTTTCTCCTGCTGGTAATTTTAAACTTTTTGAAAATTCAATTTAAAACTTGGTCAACACAAACAAAACCAACTCTTCAACATTATAATCATCAATAAGAGCCCTCATAATATTACGCTATCATTTTCCCATTTAATCAACTACCGTCGGTGGTTGGTCGTTCGGTCGGTCGTTCGGTCGGTCGGGTATTTGCCTTTCCTACGATGTACGCAAACAAATTTTAATTAAATCAGTGCAGCCACCCGCCGAAATGCTCATTTAATAAAACAAATAATACCAATTAGTTGTGTCAACAATACCCCAATTCATCATGCTGCTGCGGCTGCTGGTTGCATGATTTACATACATATGTAGAAAATGTATAAGTCCACTTAACGACGAGATGAATGTGTGGGAAACGCAAAACTGTAATATCATTAATGTATGAGTGAACGAGATGCCAATAACTGTACACACTCTTATACTCGTATGTGCTATATTAACTCCATCTTGAATGTATAGCATCAGAGCAAATTTGTTGCTATTACTGAGACGCTTTTGTTGTTGCTGTCTTTCTTTTTGTTTACTTCAATCCTTTTTTTTTTTTTTTTTTTTTAAAGTATTCCTAGATTACAAACGCGAAGCCAATTATTTTCTAAGCTAAAGGGAAAGAAGGGAACTTTAGTAAAACACAACAGTAACAAAAAATAAAAACAAAGAAAACACACTTAATTGACACCAGCACCACCAACACGCCAGCCACCATCATCATCATCACTGTAGTCCTCATTGCCGTCAAAATCAACTGCCACAGAACTGGCGCATATTAAACTGCCTGCCTGCCTCATTACAAAGAATCTTCAATGGTGCCAATAAAAAGGGGAGAAATACATACATAACTACATGCATAACGAAGGTAGGGAACGAAACGAAATGGTATAGAGAGAAACTATGAAAATGAGAACGTATCAACATACATACATACATATGTATATACTTTAGCATTACGAGTAAAATGGTCTCAATAAAAACACTAACGAGATAAATAAACACACACAAACACACACATAGTCCATACATACACACATATATACTGTCAGTGCAGTCTGACAGATTGGCGCATTTTATTAACAAAAAACCCGTTGCTACTCTAGCAAGAGAAAATGGCAACAACGGCAACAAAAACCAACCCAACAGCAACGCTGAAAGTACAAGAGAGAGAAGAGGGTGTTAATGAATATGGGCATATATGTATGTATATAGAAAGATGAGAAGAAGAAGCAGAAACGACGTTAAACATATTAGAGTAAATTCATAAGAGAGCAATCAATTCTTTATTTAAAATTTATATTATGCTGTCGGCATGTTTGTGTAATCTGACGACGGCGGATGACGGACGATAATATATATCAGTCGCCAGCACCACCGACGTCAAACGTCATTTCACAGCAACCACGCATACATATCTACAAACATATGTACGAACAGTTAGTAAACTAAGCTAAAAAGTCTCACTGGCTGGTTGGCGGTCTGTCTGTCCTTCTAACTCAAAGTTTTCGCAATAATTGAACACGTACCTATAGTACTCTCTCCCCATTACCTTCTGTTCATTTTGCTATATATGTAAGTATGTACATATGTGCATACATTCACACAAAATCGTTGAAACTAATGAGCATCATCTCGTTGGCAATTATTAAATGAATTGGATTTATATGCTGCTCCGAGCATATTTTCTCCCTTCGTTATTTGTTTATTTTCTTTTTTTGTTTTCCTTCTTCTTTTCTGAAGCGGACGAACTGTTCCACATTTATGTATGTATCCAAAAGTGTATTTGTATTGCTTCGTAGTAGCATCGCTTTCTTGCTTTAGCATATAGCTCATGAATAAAATATATTGCTTTTAATACTTCTATTGCGGTCTTACTCACACTCAGTGTATTTACTAGGCAACCCCCTTTTCAACCAATCACGATTTATCTCATAGCAACTGCAGATACCTACACAAATTATATCCGCTGTGGATCGTGGAAGTAGATACATAAACGATTTCTGGAGTATTCTAGGCCGACTTAGCGTAGCACTTCTTGAATCCTTATTACAAATTAATAACGCAGGCATATTTAAATTCAAAATCCTTTCATTTTTATTACTGTATCAGTAAGATAAAATTAAAAGCTCTAGCCAAAAAGTATATAAAATATGAAAAAGCTGTAGAAATAAATAATCTTTGAATGCTTATCCTTAAAGCAGTGTGCAACTATACTTAGAATATTCTCGCTCGAATTCAACAATACAAGGAGTGTGTGTGTGGAACATGTTCAGCTGAATTCCCTTGAGTATCTTATCAAAGGAGAAATGAGTGCCACAAGTGTCACTATTTATATTTAAACTGTTCCACTGAAATGTTTTATTTCGAAAATGCTTCGTTATACATAAGTATTTAAACGCAATGAATATTTAATTTAGCCTCTAACCTTTATCCAAAAGTCCATCTAGTTTTTTACCTATATTTGTGCCATTTTTATCATATAGAGAAACAAAAATCTTAAGTTTTAAAAATACTCAAGTTTTTCTGTGCAACTTGTTATGCTACAACTTTAGCATTTACAAATTACACATCCGTTCCCCCACTACAAAGTGGATGAACACTTTCACCCAAAAACAGCCCAAAAATATGTTCCCTACTCGATAAAATTGCAAGTGAGAGCGGCGATGAGAGAGTAATTGTCTTGTTCTTCTTGCCCCAAATTGCCAGCACTTTTCTTCGGGTAAAAATTTGTAAAGAATCAAATTATTAACTGTTTTGTTTTTATCGGTTGTTTTGTGTTTGTGGAAAGAAATTGCAAAATTAAAATTATGAAACAACTAAGTTCCCTTTTGCAAAAGGTAAATTTTCTTGAAAATTAATTATCTCGCTTTTCCACACAGAAAGAGTTCTTGAGCAATTTTGCTTTCATTTGAAAAGAACGAACAGCAATAAAGAGAAATTGCCGGTACGAGCGAGTCTGTAGCCGTCCCCTTTCGGATTACTCCTCTCGCCAACAAACTCGATTCGCTTTCGAGAAAACTCTCTTAGTGAAAATGAGGACTAGGAATTGCAGAAAAAATCAGTTTTATTTAGAAGGGAAAATGATAAAAAAAAATACTTGAAAATTAAAGTGACTGAACATTCTCACAAAAGTTTTTGTCTTCACAATTTGACGTTTTGTTTCGGGTAAGGATTGTGTTTTTTTTTAGCTTCAAATTAATTATTTCAAGCTACGATATAAAATGCGTTTTTAAGTATTTTTTTTTTTTTTATTATGTCCGTTAAAAAAACCAAAAATGCAAAATTCGGAAATCAAAATAAATAACGGTTATGTAGTTTGAAAACAGTTTGTTTACCCAGCGTTTACATGTGCCAATGCTGACATGCCAACACTAACACTAACTGACTAACGAACATTTTTTCACTAATACACTTACATTTCATGCCAATTTTGTTCACAATGAGGTTATTAGCGTTTTGACATAAGAACACAAAGTTTGACATTTCTGCCAAATGTCTTTTCTTCCACACAAAGGGAAAGTGAGAAGAAAAGCATGAAAATTCAAAAAAATCAAATTGATATAAGATAGCGTTTGCCTTTACACGCCCGACATTTTGTTACAAGTGAACTAGCATAATAGTTGGCAGGACGCCTACGTCACAAAGACAATTTTTTACGGCGAATTTCGTTTTATATAATTTGGTGGCACAACTTTGTTACGCACAACAATATTGATCCCATACTTTGGATCAAGAAACTTCTTCTTGTTTCTTTTAATGGCACAACAGCCCATGGTCGAGCCTTTACATCCACTTATGTTGTGTTATACATATTTGTACATGAATGGAAGGGATCAACGGTTTTATGGTGAATCCGAACGGCAATGTGAAATGCTTTTCATATGCAATTTTTATTCTTGTAGGTTTGCCACTGCCTGCTGTTAAGAGGTGGTATAGTGTAGAGAATTTTTTTGCCTGTGCCAAGATTTAAATTCAGGATATTCTGCGTAGCAGGCCAGCGCACTACCAACATCGCCACGGCAACCTCTTTGGATTAAGAGACATGGGCATTAAAATGTAAGGGTACATTATTGATACAGTCATGATTTCACACGCTGAGTGGTAAATACCTCTAGAAATTATATTCCACAGTGATAAAGCAATAGTAAATAAGTCGCTTCATACTAAACATTTTAAAGAGTCTGTGAGTTCGGAAAACAGATCCTAGCGAATTGTGCAAAAGCTTAGCTATGGCTATAACTTCGATCTCTTGGTGGACGGGGTGACCTCTTTTGGTATATAAACTTTCTTCAATTTAGCATGAATTTGGGCTGAATCGATCAACTGCCATGCGTATATTTCATATATCTTAAATAATACATACATATATAGGTAAGCCGGGGTAATTGTGGACACGGAGTAATTCTGGACTGACTCTTTCTCGTACCCTTCGACGACTGTAACATGTCAATTCGTTTTTCTCATGAAAAAAAAACACAAGCTCTCGAAGACACTGACCGTGTGCACGCATTTCTCGTAACTCTCTGAGTGTATCGGAAAAAATTGAATTTATTCTCTGAATTTTTTTGTTTTAGTTGTTATAAATTTGTTATTTTTTGCAACAACTAACACCGATAAGTGAATTGATAGTGAAGTTTGGTACTTTCTCTTTCATCCCGTACGAAAAACTCCCATGGTTTTATACAACATGTTATACTGTGATAACAAGGAAAATAAAACCCCCGACTCCGGGTAATTATGGACACATGGCAGCAAATGTTAGCGTTGTATTCCATTGTTGTTTTTGTTTTGTTTTGACACCTCTTAATGCTGTTTTCTTCAAGATTGGTTTTCCAACCATTATTAGGTGCCACAATAGTCCATTTAATTCTAGACCGTTTGCACAATTTGCTTCGCAATACAATATCAAACTTCAATTTTCAAGCCCTCGCTATCCACAAAGTAATGGATTGGCGGAAAAGGTCGTGACAATTGCTAAAAACATTATAATGCGATTGTATGAAGCGTATGATATTCAGTCATATCAATATCGTATTCTTGAGTACAACGCCACTCCTGTGGCTAGTATGAATTTATCGCCTTCGGACTTGTTCTTTGGCCGTCGACTAAAGACTAAGATCCCTGTACTGGATGCACTTTTATTTAGGAACAACATTATGGAAGATCAGGTTAAGAACAAAATTGATAAGAACCACAATTAAATATTGGTGACCTAGTTATATTTAAGAAAGATTCAAAGCAATGGCATTATGGCACAGTTGTTGAAGTCGTTAGTACTAGTTCATATATTATTAAAGATACGATGGATAGATTCTTTAGACGCAATCGGCGAAATTTGGTAATCACGATTTTGATCCAAGTGAGTTGTTGCTAGGAGATGAAACGTTAACTACTGAAAAAATGCCAAAATAGGCGATCGTTGTTCCACCTGGAGATGTAAACCGAAATAGAAATAATCATGATAGTGTTCAGGCTTCTAATAGCTTTCATAGTTTGCAATCTGAAGATGAGTTAGATCAGACACACATGTCTGACTCTGATCCAGATATACCTAAATCTGCAGATGTGTCGCCACCGGGAGTAATAACGAGAAGTGGTCGTGTTGTTAAACCACCCAAAAGATATGGTAATGAGGATTAGGGTACTGGTGAAACAAGTATAATTAAAATTAACAATCAGCTATTTTTCTTCTCAGGAAAAGAAAGCGTGTAAAAAGTACGTTAGTTTTTTAGTACATGTGCAACGTGCTTCTTATTTTAAAATCTATTACATTGTATTTTTGTAGTTTGTATATGAAAAAGCTCACGTCTAAGACCTAGCAGTTAATTGAGCTACACTTAGCAACGAGCATAGAGCAATAAAATTATGTTAAAACATATTAAATAAAGATATTAAGCAAACATATTAAATGAGATAATCATATTCACTTATTACACTCGTTCGACGAAAAATAATTTGTTTTTTCGATTTTTAGAAATTTTATTGTCATCATGCCACGAAACTATGTGCGTAAAATCGATAAACCTGTTGAAAAATCGAAAACCGAAATCGAACTGAGGTAGAAAATCGTTGGCTTCCTGCGTCATCACTTCACCAGAATCACGAGCACGTTTAAATGATTCGGCTATCAGAAAAGAGGCTAAACAAAACAAACCGCCATTACAAAAATCAACTTCAAAATCAATGACACCGGTTAAAAATGTGGTCGCTGTAGCGTAGTGGTAGTGCGTTGGACTGCTACGCAGAGTGTCCGGGGTTCGAATCTCGGCACAGGCAAATTCAAAAAGTAGAAAAAATAATGTTTCTACACGGCACCACCTCTTGGCAGGAAAAGCTTTTCTCTTCGCCGTTCGGTTTAAATATAACAAAAAATATTCCTAAAAATTACTCTTTTGTGTCTATAACCCCGTCGTATTCAGAATTACCCCGTCACAGAGGTCTGACTTCAAATCGATTTAGAGACACTTTCTTGGGCGTTTTTCGGTCGTACGTGCTGTCATTTTGAATTATGAACTTACTCTTTCTAATGGTGCAATCGGTTTGAGAATACAGTTTAAATTAATCATTTTATGGTAAAATAACCAAAACGTGTCCAGAATTACCCCGGTCTTTACTTTACTTACTTTTAATGGCACAACAGCCCACGGAGGGCCTAGGCCGAGCTTTTCGCATCCACTCATGTTGTGCGTGTTATATTTGTACATGAATGGAAGGGACCTACAGTTTAATGCCGAATCCGAACGGCGAATTGAAAAGCTGTTCATAGCAATTTTTACTCTTGTAGGTTTGCCATTGCCTGCCAAGAGGTGGTGCCGTGTAGAAAAATTATTTTTTCTACTTTTTTATTTTGCCTGTGCCGAGATTCGAACCCCGGACACTCTGCGCAGCAGTCCAACGCACTACTACTACGCCACAGCGACCACCCCGGTCTCCCCTACTAAATATCAGTAAAGATTTCCGTTTCAAATTGATCAAATAAACTAAATATGTTCTGGATTAAGCTGTTTGCGTAACGCATGGGCATGGTTCATCAATTGAATATTAATTGTTTCCGTTTCTAAAACACTGAGCACCATTAAGCGGACTTTAGAGACTTATTTCTGATATTTTATTTACACCTCAAAATCCCAAAGAAAAATCTTTCAATATGAACCACCTTTCTACAGTAAGAAAGGTTCACGTATTAAAACAAACACACATTCATCTATTGACAATCTGGTATTAAGTGGGTTTACGAAAGGCTGCCAGGTAGAGTACTGTAATGGCGGAGTACTGGCGAAGCAAGAATAGAGTTAAAAATGAAATTTTTTGGTTTTTGCAAAATTTGAAAAAGAAAGTAGTTCACTGAAATGTGCTGGGCATTGTTTTTACGTTGCAAACAAATACTACAGGCAGCTATTCTAAATCAAAATATTATATACCATTTACAGAAATATTTATGCATTCACTACTAAAATCTAGAAAGTAAACACATTCTTGTCAAACTCAAAACTGTTAATTTTCACATACTAATCCGACAAACCCTTAGACTTTTTCCTGCCATTGCATGGAGTCACTCAAATTATTCTTTTCCCCCGCTCCCCCCATTTCGACGCCACTGGGTGTGTTAAGTCTAAGGTCAAAGATTTAAATTGAATTTTTTGAATTTTCGATAGTACATACATTTGTATACTTTCTGATGTACATACACACCTGGACAAAATAATAGGTGCGAACCCAAAAATTTTTAAAATGAACGAAAGAAATCAATTGGCATGGTCTACAATCAAAAAACAAATTTGGAAGTTTAGTGGCACTGTTTTGGAATGAAATGGGGTAATCCCCGCAACAAAAGTTCTTCTCGATAAATATTGCGGGTGGTTTATTTGTTAAACCTTCAAATTGATTTGGACAATAAAATAGGTGTGTTTTAGTTTAAATTAAAAGTGAATAAATTTAAAGCGTTATTTAGTTCCAGAAGGTAACATTTCGATGAAAGTGAACTAAATATAGGTTTAATTATAATTTTTAATAATATTAGATGGGTCGTGGAGTTCATTGCAGTACAGAGGAGAGAAGACTTGTTCATCAGCTCCGGACAAAGGAAAAACGTACAAACTCATTGCCAGATCGATGGGACGGTCTCAGAATTTCGTTACAAATGCTCTCAAGCGAGAAAAAGCTATTGAAACGCGTGGAGCACCTAAAAAAAACTTCATTAGTGACCGACAATCGTATCGTTACATTAGCTAAACGCGACCCGTTCAAGTTGCCCAGAACAATTTCAAGCGAAATTGGGAATGTTGTATCATCACGAACCGTTCCAAGACGATTAGTAAGCGCTACCCGGTAGGATTGCTCGCAAAGTTCCTCTGCTTAGAACTGCAAATTTGAAGATCAGTAAAAATTTTGCATTAGTTCACAAAACGTGGTGCAGTTCAGAGGGGGAAAAAAGCTACGTAATATTCTCTGGAGCGATGGAACAAGAATAAATTAGTTTGGCAACGATGCGGAAAGAAAAGTTCGTCGCCCGAAAGGCAAAGAATTCAACTTCCGGTTCACAAAAAAAACATTGAAGCACGGAGGTGGCTGCTTAATGGTATGGGACTATTTTTCTTGGCAAGGTATTGGTCCGATACATCAAATTAATGGCGTTATGGATAGATTCGTGTATAAGGTTTTGTTGGAACCGGTAATGTTAATAAATGCCGAGGATAATATGCCGCTTTTGTGGAAATTTCAGCAGGACAATGATCCTAAACATTCATCGCGAGTTGTCAAAGCATGGTTCCAAGAGCATAATGTAGACTTGTGGCCAAGTCGATCCCCAGATCTAAATCCTATTGAGGACCTCTGGGGAGAACTTAAACGCCAAAACAAAACGCAGTTATGGGAAAATATTCAAAAAATTTTAAACTACATTCCTGTAGAAACTTGTCGGAAGTTGATATCGTCAATGCCCGGAAGAATCGAAAAAGCCATCAAGAATAATGGTGGACATTCTGGGTATTAATGCGTTCTTACTAATTCAGTAAAATGCGGGACCATAACTAGCAAAATTTCATTATTTACTCCTAAGTTTTTTTGTGCACACCTATTATTCTGTCCAATCGAAAATCTGTGTATTTTATCTAAATTTAAGTTATTGTTTAGAGTTTTTAAAACCTTTTAACTAATTTATTTTTTGAAGGATAATAAAAAATATATGAAAGCCAAGTTTTTTTGAAAAAAAATATGTTCACACCTACTATTTTGTCCAGGTGTGTATGTATATTTGGGATTTTCTGAAGTACAATACAAATAAAATATCCAAAGTATTGAGATTTGATATACGAGTAATATGAAATCAATTTGGAATATTCTGAAGCCCATTTGGTTATTCTAAAGTACATTCGAAACATTGTATCTATGGTAAAATCGAATTGAAATATTCTCCAAAGTCCGATTGGATATTCTAAAGTCCAAATGAAATAATCTGAATCAATTCTTAATTCCTAATCAATCAATTTTGAGTTTCTGAAGTATCGTTGAAAAACGTGTAGTGAGTTGCAATTAGTTATTTAACTAGTTCGTTCCTGGCAATAAATGTGAAAGTATGTCGAAATTGGTATTACTTAATTTGTAAATACCACCAAGTTTTTTATTGTGACAAAATTTGTATTCAAAATATATACGAGACCGATAGATTTTAGTCTTGATGATTTTCTCTTTAATTCGTTCAATCAGATATGATAATGAAAGAGGTTTTGTTTTTAATTTGGAGTCTTGAGTGATCATCCGACAGCTGGATAAAATTAATTCGATGACAAACAACATTTTTCAGTGCTCCGATCTAAGTTCAACTTTGCTCCGAAGTTTATTTCCAAAAACCTTACAAAAGAAAATGTTTTTATAGATACTTTGTACCAAAGAAAAACAAGATAAAAACTATAAATTAGTTAGCGCGATTTATTATCAAAAAATTTCTAAAAGCTAATTTGAACTGGAAGGAACAAAAGTCACTGAAATGGAATTACTCAATGGGCGCAAATATTCAACAATATACAAATGCTCCATCTTCATCTGGGAATCGTTATGATTTACAGCGCTTTTTGTAGCTCAGGCACGCTATTCAATTCCATTTTTTGTTTTAGTTTTCAACACTTTTTTTTGCTCTCTCAAAGATCTTCTTGTCAGACTAATTAAATGATTTATCCTGAAACGTGCTTCAACAGAAATGCAAACACTCTCGGTGTATTACCAACAACACTGGCACACAATCACCTTCTTGCACACATACTTACAAACATACATACGTAGATACCCTGCAGTGCAAAAATATCCAACGACAAGTATGCAACAACTTCTTTCAATAATATTGTACTATTCAGTGAATATATTTATGGTATACACAAGGTGTCTTAAGTATTCGGTATCGTATCCTGTCAATTGTCGTAAATTCTCTCATTTCTCGTAAGACGATTTTTCGACTTTACGACTTCGCCTTGTCGAATTACCCCAATTGCCTTGTAATTCTCATATACTCGTACTCTACAGTATTTTTCACTTATGAATATGGATAATTGAAATAAGGTGTCTATGACAAAGATAGAAGAAGCAGAGTAGTTACCTGCTTCTTAGAATTGTTATTCTATTTTACGCTTATTTATAATAAAATCTGAAAATATTATTATTACTATGAAAAAATTTTGGCCGCTACTACATACTAAATACATAATTTTAAACTAGTTTGACACTATATCAAAACATACAAGTTTAATAGCTAGCCGAAAAGTTATCGAGGATAGGACAATTGTGTTTTCGTAGGGCATCAGCGTGGATAAATGAGATCGCATAATGAATTAGTTTTCTGCTCTTTTATTTTGGTCTACCTAATTAATTAGCTTATGAGCTAGTCGATTGCACTGCAGGGTATGTAAACACGAGTACATACATACTGAAAACCAATTACAATTACCGCACCCAAAAAGGTGCCACAATACAAAATACACGAAAACATATACAAATTCATACATACGGAACAAACACTGTAACACCTTAAAGCTTACGCAAGGGGAGAAGCAAAAGAAATAAAATGCAATAATAGCAACAACAATAACGAGAAACCTTATCTAGATGCATACGAGTACAAAAGGCTGTGGCAAAGGCGCACGTTAATTTATTTCAACTTGGCGCTCAATCTTCTCTTTGTGCTAGTGTATTTGTGTGTGTGTGTGTGCGTGTGTGTGTGTGTGTGTGTGTGTGTGTGTGTGTGTGTGTGTGTGTGTGTGTGTGTGTGTGTGTGTGTGTGTGTGTGTGTGTGTGTGTGTGTGTGTGTGTGTGTGTGTGTGTGTGTGTGTGTGTGTGTGTGTGTGTGTGTGTGTGTGTGTGTGTGTGTGTGTGTGTGTGTGTGTGTGCGTAATCCAGACTTATACCAAATGCATCTCTCTTAGCTGAACTTAGCTGTGCCAGCCGAACTTAACTGAATGGAGCCTGATATTTTCATATTATTTTCGTTTTGTATGCATTGTTTTGCACTTTTAACGAGGTGTTTATTTTCACAACTCATGCTGCTGCGGCTGTAACAATAATAACCACAGCAACAACAAAAACAACAAGTTTAACAGCCTCCTACATACACACACACACACACACACCAGCATATGCTGCTTGACCAGGCGTAATTTGCAGTTGGTGCCTGCTCCCGCGCTGCTCCCGCTTAAGCGTTTGCAAGATGATTGCACGTTGCAGTTGCAGAAATAGGCGCACAAAAAAACTGTTGCCGCCCATTTTTGCCATTCCACTGAAAAAGCATAAGGTTGACAGCGTGTGTGTTTGTGTGTGTGTTTGTCAGTCCGACCGTTTCTGCTTATATCCATGCATGTATTTACTATCTACCTACCTACCTACCTACCTACCTACCCAACTACCTACCTACATACGTAACTAGTAGGCAGCCGTCATCATGTAAAATAGGAGAGTAAAAAACCACAAACGCTTTTAATGATGCTGTTTTGTTTGGCACAAATTATTTTTGCTACAGTATGCTGCAGCAAGCTTGCAAATTGCACGTGGTGTCATAAACTGGTGCGAAAAATGGCTACAGCAGGTTTGACAGCAACAGCAACAGCAACTTACATACATGCATACACACTACGAAACAACAATAACAACAGCAACAGCAACATCAACAGGGAGATAACAAAGAAACAATGACTGCCGTTTCCCCTACAAATTTTGATATCCATTGAAACATATATATGTATGTATGTAGTATCTGCGTATATAAAAGGAAAACCAAAACAAAAACAACATTACGTAAAATGCCACCATTCAAAAGCAACCTAACTGTAGCTAATAACAACAACAATTTGGATAGAAATTAAAATCTTCTCTTCTCATTACTGAGCAGATTATTCGTTTGAGCATTTCTTACCAAATACATGGTTTCATACCAAGATTGCTTGTATCTGACAGAGACAACCATACATACGACCGTGAGTATGTACTATTTGCCCAACAACACGCTGCTTGCTAATGCCTGATTGCATTCTCGTTTCATTGTGTGTCAAGCGCTTGTACAGCTCGGCAGCCTAATTTTGTAAGTGACGGGTATCACAGATTTATCGTGCATTGTACGCTCGAGTACGCAAAATTTAAATTTACCGACGGGATACATTTACATTAAAAAAAAAAAAAAATAAATTAAACGTGTAAATACGATAAAAATAAACGCTTCAACTGTCGTGGAGTTCTAAGAATTGTGTTTAAAGTGAAATTTAATAGTGTTATTCAAGCTGAGCTAATGACCGCTCCCACTCAAAACCAATATGAAAAGAAGATAAAAATAGCCAAGAAAGCAACTACCATTAAAACTGATAGCCTGGTGGCTCGCGGCAGTGTGAGTCGTCGTGCGGGCAATTAAACGCTTTTAGCCGCTGATAGTTGCGTTGACAGCTTGTCAATTGAACCGCAACCGTCTTGCTTCATTGATCTAGCGGTCCAATTTCAGTTAATCAACGCGTTCTATTATTGCAGCGCACGCAAATCATTGAAGCGTTGCATTGTACATTTTTCAATTGTTTCGGAAAAGATAAAAGATTTCATCATAAAGTGTATCTCATTTGTGTTTGCTATTGTGTTGTGGCAACTCATGAACACGGGCAGTACATCTCAAAGTGCTTCGATTTATTTGAGATCACTTAGTTTTCCATTTATTGGTTCGTCTTTATTTTACTTTTATTTTTATTTTTCTGGTGATTGATCCCACAAAATTGTCACTTCATTTTGCGCAAATGGTCACGTGCGGTCGTCAACCGTTCAATAAGCTGCCGATGGCGCCGATTAATCACTTTGTTGTTGGACTTACATCACCATCGGTAGCAGCGGCAGCGGCAGCAGCTGCTATGACAGCTACAACGATAAATTCCCTAACAACAACAACCACCCCGACTACAACAAAGCCAAAATTGGCATTTAGCATCGATTCGATTGTAGGCGTTAGTAGCGGCGGCGGAGTTGGTGGCGGTGGACACTTGGAAAGTAATATTTTGCGGGGGAGCAGTATAATATCACCGCCGTTGTCCTCTTCACAGCGCAGCGACAGCCCGGAAGAGCGCGAACGCGGTCCACCTTACACAGATAGGCCATCACCAAGTGGTCTCAGTGTGAATGAAGATTCAAATTCCCATCATGCTATTGCGTTAGAGCTACGCAATAGCATAACGATGAACTATCGGCCGCCCACAATCGCTGAACATCAACATCAGCAGCAACAACAACAACAACAACAACAACAAATGCAGACAACGGTGCCACCACAAGATCTCATTTACTGCAGACGTCGCTCCACAATGGATCGTTCACCTGAACGTGGTAGTAGATGTGATGATTCTGCTGCTAGCTGTTCGCCCCCGTCTGTTAAGCGTGATCGTTCACGCTCACCAATACCACATCATCATCATCAGCAGCAGCAGCAGCAGCACCAACAGCAAAAGCGTCACTTGCATTCACATACGAATAGCCGCAGTAGTCGCTCACCAAGTCCGCCAACAACGCAATCACCTCCAATGCCACCTTCCTCAGCGATTGTCAAGTGCCATTTACCTGTGCCTGGCATACCCGCTGGTTTAATACGGCCATTACCGTTAGCGCTACAAGCGCCTTCAAACTTATCGGCGGTACAAGCACCACGTATCAGTCCCAATGAAGCCGTTCACCCAGGTAATGCATCATTACCACCACCACCATCATCATCAACAACAGCACCATCAGTACCAGGAGTGGCTGGAGTACCACATTCTGCTCCGCTACCGCCAACGCTGCCACCCCGTATTCTAATACCTCCTCCGTCCACAAATCCTAACTTCCTTGCACAGCTTCTGTTTGCTCAACAACAACAACAACAGCAGCAACAACAACATCCGCCTCCACATTTGCCACCCGGTCATCCATTGTCAATTTTTCCGCAATCGCCACATCATCCGCATTTCGGCGGTCCCCATATGATACAGGACAGCTATCCACTGTATCCGTGGTTGCTCAGTCGTCATGGCCGCATCTTCCCGCATCGATTTCCGGGCAGTGAGTATGAATTTATAAAATATGTACATAATATGTAGTAAAATGTTGACTTACTTAGTAAACATTGTTTATCATTCATTATACTTATTCAATGACATGATGATGAAAAGACTCCTACGGACAGATTATGAAAACACTTAAGTACTTACATGGACCACAATATATGGTATGAGTTTAGAGACAACATTAAAGCCAGGTGTATAGTAATCTGATAAAAACTATTAAATGAGCTGCTAATGACTGCCTTCTATCAAAAGTAAGGGACCGAACGTTGGTTGATGCTCTGGACTTTATTCCACGTGCAGATTTCTTTCTTCTTCGTTCTAGCTTTGCATGTTGTTCAAATGGTTTTGTACTAACCTAACCTGTTTGACTATCTTGAACTAAATTTTCCTGCTCGATTTCGGTTTCCGGTTATAACCAGGAACAAGAGGTTGAAATCTCAAACCAGCGATTCTGACCCCTTCGCTTCGGCTAATCTGAATTCAATTCTTTCCAACAATCATTTAAAATGCAATTATCATTATTTAAAAAGTTAATGACACTAGTTAAACAAGAAGGTAACAATGTTTTTGCGAAACCTTTTCACATGTGTCGCTGATTCAAACGAAATACGAATACTAAGTTAATACTTGTTTACTTTCTCTCGCCCTCTGTTTTTTAAGGTAATAGCAACTTAAATTCTTGCACATACCTATAACCTAATAATTATTCCTTCTGCAATCATTCAAGTATGCACCTACATACAAGGTGGGGCAAAAGTAATGTCATAATGTAAATTGTTTTATGTTTTTAATTTGGAAAATTATTTTTCCGAATTTGGCAAGTTCATCTACAGCAAGTGAGACTACATCTTAATGTGAATTGGCAGCCATTTTGCTAACAATGGAAAAAAGAAACTGACCTCCATTTTCACGGAAAGTATTTGAAGGCATACAATTTATAACATATCGGTCAAATGACTACTTCCTAAATTGTTGCAAATTTTTGCTCGTTTTACAACATTTTGGCCCCAAATTGCTGATTTGGAGATGTGTGTCGCTCCATTGCTTCTTGCCAAACAAATTATTTATCTGTCTGCAACATAATTGACTCCATTTGCATTTGCAAATTATGGCACATTCACATTATGACACTATTTTTGCACCACCTTGTATATGAAAAGAAAACATTAGCTATATAATTATTTTTCTGTCCCACTTACTAATTACATTTAAAAATAAATTACAAGTTCATTAAGGAGCTCTTTTTGTTGATGGTTGATGATCTTTCTATAAAGCGAAACACGGTTAATAAAATATCCAAAACGAAAGCATTTATGGAGCAAGCGCGTAGCCGCCAAACCCATTTTCTCTCTGATAATATTTTCCAAATAAATTACATTTTAATTAAATTGTTTAAACAATATTACACACGTCGTTAATTCCACAGTTACACACAAATTGTATTTAACATTCATACACACACACACACACACACACAAACACACTGGTACAAATGAAAATTTCCATTAATGGCGCTTGCCTCACAACACCGAGGTACGAGTATGACTCTATAAGTATATAAGTATCTTCAAATGCCACCACATGTGGCGTATCTGTAACGCAACGCTAATGCGTTTTTAATTGGGCTCTTTCGTGGGGAGAAAGACAGCGAGATAGCCAGCGATCAAGACAGAGCGAGATGGAGAGAGATTATTGTATTCGTAGGTACGAGTACTCGCATTTAACTTTTGAATTTTTCCTTCTTTTCCTTGGGTACCAAATTTTGAGTATTGTGTTGCTATTTTCGGACTCATGTCATCAGTATTTTAAATATAGCATATCATTTTATTCAGATGCTTACAAAAGCACCTTTCACTTGAGATATTTAACTGAAATTGAATGGCTTATTGCTAGCAAATTAAGTTGTTTTTATGTCAAGTTGATTTATGACCATTGAAATGTCAATGCACGGTACAAAGCAATTTTCATTTAAATTATTTTTTTTTTTTTTGTTTTGTTTTTCAACATTTTAATTTGGTGTCAACTCGTTTCAGTTTTTTTTTGGTTTTTCATTTTGAAATCATTTAACATTTTTTAAGCAGTTTTGATGTAAATTTAACTTTATTTTAATCACTATAATCATTGATCATGATTGCAAGCAAAATGGTAGTAAGCATGCTCCAGTTACTTAAGTGCCGGTATTAACTACATTCACAGTGTGTGTTCAGATTAGACTAACGACAACCTCTGCCATCGATCTTAGACATTTTCTTTAGTTAATTGGATGATCTCCAAAGATCAACTGTTTTCTAGAAACCAACTGACTGATCTCAAATCATCTTCCGGATCACACAAACATTATTCAATTTACTTTTGAGCATTATAAAGAAAGGGCTGTGTCCAAATCTTCTGTTTTGTAAGTTGTGAAAGTAGTTACGAGTAAGTAGATAATCCTTTTTCAGGATTACAACTAACTACACATTGAATTCTTGGTACGGCTGGTCAGTTTTATGCATTTATAACAACAAATGGTTGCTTTCGTTTGCTGAAGGGATTAAAATGATATCTTATAGAAATGTGTTTTCAGAATTTGTAAAACTAAGTACTGCATTAAGTCAAGATATAATTCCTATTCGAAGATGACATAAAGTATTCCATGTGTGTGGCTGTGTGCGTGTGTGTGTTTGTGTGTTGAGAACAAAAACTCAATAATTAAATAATTTTAACTGGAAAGCCATTAGAAAAAAAAATAAATTTTTTCCAAGATTTGTTAAAATAAGTATGACCATTTTGAAAGAAAAATCAATCCATATCTCTACCACTCTTTTACTAATATCTTTTACTCTTTTTACACGCTTCGCTTTATCTCTCTCACCGATTTCATGATAGCGTCTCAGCCCAGGTGATCGAAAATTGATCGAAGGTGTTTGGCTGTTGCAAATTGTTTAAACAAAATATTTCATATCGTACATGGATGAATTTCCATCGCAAGTTTAACTATTTTAATCCAGAAAAGAGTTGTAAACGTTAATTCCGAAAAAAAAAGTTTACGATTACGTACCCCGATATAGAACAGAAGTTCAACTGGACCGTTGAAGTTGGCTGTGTTTTATTTATTAAACAAGTTAACAAACACGTTCTCGCTCGAAAAGGTAGCATCTGCCACAAATTCCGTGGTTTCCCTTCAGCATTTCATCAACTAAATCGTGGATGGAGATTTTAATTTGGCTGGGTTATAGCAATAATTAAATTATCAGCATCCCGTACTGCTCGTGCCGCTGAAAAGTATTTGAAAATGTATTTCAATGATTTAATAAAAATTTAACAATTGAAAGAAAAAAGTGATCCGATACTCCAAATACTTCTAGTCGAATCTTACTAAAATTTTGAATTTGAAAAACACGACGTTGCGTAAACGCTCAAAGACATACTCAAAAAGTCAGAAAAAAATAAAATAAAAAATGAAATTAAAAAAAGAGTCGATCTTTTAAATACTCGAACGTGGAAGATCCCCTGCTCCCCTTAATCAGAATCCAAATCGGGGAGTAGAAAAATTCGTTAATATTTCAATGAAAAAAAATTCAAAAAGTGAACGAATAATATTGAAAAGTTTTGTAGAAAATCGGTATTTTGACACAAACGCAAACTAGTCAAATCAACTCTTACGAGAGGGGAAATTTCTTTAAAAATAACTTCTGTTGAGATTTGTCTATTTTTCCATATGCTTTTTAAAAGTTTGGTTAGCTATAGTCCCAAAAAATATATTGCGACCTGTGGGGCTATTATTTCTATACCAAGTTTAATAATTTATTTATGTAAATGTATTTTCCATTTGAAATGCAAAATATTTAAATTTACTATTTTTTGTTGATTTTCCAAACAACTTTCCAAATAAGCATGTCTGCTCTGTTCAGGCCCTTTAGCAAAGTGAGACCTAATAATTTTAAACCATTTAACCCATTTTTAACATCAGTATTATTTTTCGTACAACAACTTTGAAAGTTCAGCTAAAACATATTTATAAACGCTGCCCAATCTTACGTACTTACTTACTTAACTGGCACTACAACCGATGATTGGTCTTGGCCGCCTCTACAAAGCTTCGCCAGTCACCTCTGCTATGCGAGCGCTGGCGCCAGTTGATTAGGCCAAGTGCAGTCAGGTTGCCCTGCACCTGGTCTTTCCAACGGAGATTAGGATGTCCTCTTCTGCGTGTTCCTCCACCGTGGTTCGAATAAAACACTCTTCTAGCCGGAGCGCTTTCTTCCATTCGTTCAACATGACCCAGCCAGCGAAAACGCTGGAGTTTTATACGCTTGATTATGTCTGTATCGTAGTACAGCTCAAACATCTCATCATTCCGTCTTATTCGATACACGTCGTCCACGCATACTGGACCGTAGAACTTACAGAGTTTCTTCCTCTTGAATGCTTCTCATCTCTGCGCCATTCATTAGGACGGGAAGGATGAAGGACTTATAGAGCGTTATTTTCGTCGGTCGAGAGAAGGCTCTACTTCTCAATTCCCTACTGAGCCCATAGTAACACCTGTTGGCAAGAGTTAGTCTCCGCTTGATCTCAAGGCTAACATTTTGGTTGGTGTTTATGCTGGATCGCACATATACGAAATCCTTGACGACTTCAAAAGTATAGTTGTCAATTGTGACATTTTGTCCATTTTTGACGCCCTGACTCTTTGTTTGTTGACAAAGGTAATCACTGTTTTTGTAAATGTCACCATACCCCACCGGGGCTGCCTTTAAAATTGTATTTACAGATATTATTACGTCTCACTTTGCTCAAAGATCAGGTAAACAGATATGGTTTTTTGGAACGTAGTTTTCAAAATCAACAAAAAAAAAGTAAATTTAATTATTTTACATTTAAAATAAGAAATTCATCTAGACAAATTATCAAAAATTTACACATTTTGCTAAATTTAATTTGTAATAGCTTCTAAAATAACTTTTTAATAATCCCAGAGAATTAATTTGATCATCCCAGAGAATACGTATGTATGTCTAACTATGTGACGTATGACTATTTAGGTTTTTTTACACACTTGGTTACCTTATTTCTACGGGATAAGCCAGAAACTTTTAAACCTTCTAAAATTCACAACATCTTTTTTTGTACTATTATTTTGAAAACATATGGAAAATTATAATTTTATTCTTGGGTCTTGAATAATCGAGAACTTTTTAGCTCTTCGAGAACTTCTGATAATTACCTTTGATATAGTGCCTATAAAATATGGTCAGTTTAGTGTTGAATCAAGGTTTTAGAATGAATGTAAAAAGACTTCCTAGACTGCCGGTCTAGGACTAGTCCATCCATGTACTGTTGTGCCATTAAAAAAAAGAATAAATAGACTGAAAGCTGAATATAAGGCATCGATATACAAACAGCCGGGGGAAAAACGGTCTAAATTCAAGAAAAGCGGTATTACACAAATTAAGCCTAATCATTTGGACGCCGTGACGTAGTTGGTAGCGCGTTGGCCTGCTACGTAAAGTGTCCGGTGCTCAAATCCCGGCAAGGGCAAAATCAAAAAGTAGTAAATACTTCACCACATCTCTTGGTAGGTAATGGCATACCTACAACAGTAAAAATGGCCTAAGGAAAGCTTTTCATTTGATCATTCGGATTCGGCATAAGACCGTAGATCGATGCATGCATGCACCAAAATATATCCCGCACAAAATGAATGTATGCGAAAAGCTTGGCCTACGCTCTCCATGGGCTGTTGTGCCATTAAAAGAAAGAAGAAGAAGAAGATGAAGTTAAAGAAAAGACTGTTAAGTTTGAAAATTTTTCAAAACAAGAAAGAAAATCCTTTTTTACTTAATACTGGTAAGAATTTTTGTTCTAACTTTAAGTAGATGTGTTTTCTAGAATCCAGATCTTCCGTTCTAATTAGAAGACGGAAACAGTCTTGTGATTAATTTAAGAATTCGTACTTGTTTTAAAATTGCTCTACTTAGATTTCAAGAACGAAATTGATATTTACACCCAAAAGTTTTTAGATAAGATTTGATGTTCTTAAATCAAGAATATTTGTGCTTAAACATAATCAGTTTTGATGTAAGACAGTCGTGTTCTATGAACGTGGTTATTCTTTCGCATCAATGTTCACTGTAGCCGGAAAAATTTAATTCAAAATGCCAAAATTGACAACAACAAAATTTGTATTAATTTTTCCCAATTAACAAATTTCTTTCAGATCTCTCGAAAGAAGTATGATCGCGCGTGATTTTAGAGCACAATTGTTCTCTCAGTGAAAGAACATGCATCGTCGTAACGTTGCATGTTGTATTCGGAATTAACTAGAAGTTAACGTCAGACGTTAGTGATTTTCTCATTAAATTCTTAAAAATGAAAATACAATTTAATTTAATTTAATTTATTACTATTATTATTTATTACTATAATGACAAAATGCATGCAAGCATAAAAATTAAATCCTCAGGATAAAAAACCGACACTACTACAACAACAAAGAAATAAAAAATGTATTTGAAAAAAAGGGAAAAAAGTATCAAAGCAAAAACTAGAAGCACTTCAAACATGAGCAAAAATGACAGCTGACAAGGGTGTGAGTAACAATGACGACGCATCAATTAATTGTCAATTGGACACATTTCGAGTGCACAATTACCTTATTTTTTTGTATTAACAATGTGCAATTGTTGTTGCAGCAGTCAGTAGCGGCAGCAAGTTTCAATGGGCTACACGAGTACACTACCCCACCACCACAAGTAGAGCGAGCGAGCGAGCGAGCGAGCGAGCTTATGCATTGTAGGGGATACTCGCTTTTTGTATTGCTTGCACATACTCGTACATCGTACATAAATCTCAAATTGACTCGCGGCTAATAAAACGAGTTTCAATTAAAATGACAGAAAAATGACAGTTGCTCGCTAGCATGTACTCGGTACACCTAAGCTCGTATATACCATATGTACATATATAAATGGGTGTATGTTTGTGTGTGTGTGTGTGTGTGGGAAAGAGATAAGAGTATACACAAGAGATGGAAAAATACAGTAAGTACTTAGTCTATGAAATATAATTAACTGTAGAGCATTGGTGGCTAAGCTGCGGCTAGTTTTGCTGCTGCTGCAATGTGTTATCAATTACTAAAATCATTTAAGTTTAGCAGTAACGTTGTTGTATTTGTTTGTTGCATCTATGCATGTATTCGATTTTCTTCTTCTTCTATCTTAGAGCAAAATGTTTGCTTGTTTTCGTTATTATTGCACATTGTTTGCTGTCAAATGCTACAAAAATGTCAAGAAATCTGTGAAGCAGCAAGTGAGTGAGTGTAGCAGCAGCGCGTCATCACAACAGCAAAAACAAAAAAAAAACAAAAAAACAACAAATACACACACAATAACAAAATAATGATGATATCGTTATCTTTTTCATTATCATTACTATGATGAAAGTTAATAAAAAACGCATTTGTTGATCGATGACAGTGTTTTATAAATGTGTAACATGCTCAGTTGCACAATGCATCTGTCAGATACTCGCGCACTATTGGCTTTGACGACAAAAAAAAAAAACCAAATACAAAAAACAAAAAAGGAAAAAGGAAAAAAGCAAAAAGCAAAACAAAAAAGCGCGTTACAAAAAACAATGGCCGCTCGCTCACTTTTTATTTTGTATAATGTTTCTAGTTATGAAGTGTCAAATTGACAAGCTATGCCTAGGCGCAGTTGACAGTTACTGTCCTTTTTTATATTTGTACATATTTTTTTAAGGGTTACAAAATAACAAAATCGTTTTTAGTCTGTGTTCTGCTCTTTGGTTTTTTTTTCAATTCTATCCCTTCTTTGTCACTCAATTCTTATTCATGCAATACTTTTTCTTGTTACTTTCGATTGTTTTTGTAACATTTTTACTGCTGCTTGTTTTTGTGCGAAAATAGTGTCTCTGTTTCTACTGTATCTATTTATTTTTATATTTGTATTCACGCTGTAGGATTAATTTTGTGTTTCGTGTTGATTTTTGGTATTGATGTCTTGTTTGCACCTTTTGCCATGAAGGCTTCTTGTTAACAATGTTTGCTTAAGGGGGGTTCGGTACTATCAATAACGTAGGTGAGACAAACATTTTAAGTAAATATTTGTATAGTATTTAATTGGAAGGAAGAAGGCTTTGATAAAGATATAAAAACAATTTATATAAATGTATGTTTAATTGAATTACTTATTTACTTACAATTTTGTTTTATTAGAGAAAAAAAATAAATAATAAAAAGCGATCTGCTAGACAATAGAAAATACGACATTGATCTAGTCGGTTCACAGCTGAGAAATCGCTCCAGTTTATATGAAGCCGTTCTTAGTCTCCTTTTCCATACGGCAAGTTTTCTTGTAAGCAAAGAATCACGGCAAGTTTCTTCGCTTTTTCGCACAGCATGATTTCTTGATCAATTCTGTTTTTACTTTTGCTGACATGTCAAAGAACGAACAGCACAAAAGAAAACTTGCTGGTTCGAGCAATTACTACGTTCTACGCTATTAATATAATATAATAAAATTAAAAATTAATTTAAAAAATTAAATGTACGAGTAAGTCTGTACCTGCCCCTCCCTTCTCGCTTACAAACTTAACTTTCTTTTAAGAAAACTTACCGTGTTGGAAAAGGGACTTGGAACCGGCATAATATGTACACTACATAATACAATTGAAAAGAGGTGTACCAAAGCAATTTCAAATTATATTTTCTACATTTTAGAGGCTTACAGTAGTCAGTTAAGGTAACCTGATCTACTCGTAAAGGGTGATTTTTTAAGTGCTTAGTTTTTGAAAATTCAAATTATACAAAAGTGAATGAAATTTTTTTTTGGATCGATAAATCAATTCCTGCCATTTACTTTTTAAATATAATTTCACTTAAATGTTGCCCGTGGCTACGCTTCAAGTGGTCCATTCTGAAGTTGCAATTTTGGCACATTTTTTCACACATTTCGGTCGGAATCTTACCAATGACGCCTTCAATGTTGGCTGCCAAAGCAGCAATCGTGTTTGGATTGTCCCTATAGACAAGACACTTAACATAGCCCCACAAAAAATAGTCTAACGGGGTCAAATCACACGATATTGGTGGCCAATTTACTGCACCAAAACGTGAGATTAACTGCTCACCAAATTCACTTCGCCTCTCAATTGATGCATAGTTTCGCGTGCAGTGTGGCATGTGGCACCGTCCTGTTGCAACCACATGTCGGCTGAGTCTAATTCTTGCATTTTCGGCCAATAATAAAGGTCTTTTACCATCGAACGGTGTCTTTCTCCATTGACTCTAACGTTGCGGCCTTCATCGTCTTTGAAGAATTACGGCGCAATGATGCCGTCTCCCCATAAACAAACAGTTAATTTTTCGGGATGCATTGACAGCTGCTGAGTTGCCTCTGGCTGGTCTTCACTGCAAATACGCAACCCTGCTTTTTCACGTATTCATTGAGCCAAAAATGAGCCTCGTCGGACGTGGACGTAGCTTACGAAACACATTTTTCACAGAGCATGAATTTGGATAATAAATTTCAATAATTTGCAAACGTTGCTCAGGCGTAAGTCTATTCATGATGAAATTAAAAGCAAACTGAGCATTTTTTACTTTGACACATGTCAAAAATCACGCATGAACTGTCAGAAATATAAACGCAAAAAACCAAGTAGCAAAAAAATCACCATTTATAACTCGCACGACTGTCACCCGAGCAGTTGCAAGTTCGTTTCGCATCTTGGTCTGGTGGTTAATTCTTATCTACCGATATAAATTGAATGAGAATCATAAGAAAGTGTTTAAGTAAGTATACCGGTTGGCAGGCAATGGCAAAGGCAAAACCACAGTGCAATAACAAATTGCCACCCAGCTATTTGGAACCGTCGTCAAACTGTACGGCACATATCCATACTTCTTAAATTAATATGTACATAAAGTATTCTGCTTCTTATTTCTTCTTTTAATGGCACAATTTTGCCTGTGCCGAGATTTGAACCACGGACACTCTGCGTAGCAGGCCAACGCACTACCAACTAAAACATGGCAACCACTAAATCTGTAAAGTATGCAGCAAATAAATAAATAGTACTATTGCGTATATACTTAACTTGAAAATGAAGATATTTTTTACAAAAATATAGCTTTATTTAAATAACAGATCGATTGACATTATTAACATTATTCAAAATAGTGTTCATCAGAAGCTTTAACATTTTGCCATCTTTCAGGCAATTTATGAAGTTCTTGACAAAAAAAACCCTCCACCTTCTGAAGCACTAATCAATACAATTTTTGATACTTTCAACTGAAGTAAAGCGTATTCCAAAAAGGGCATTCTGCATCGATCGAAATAAATGATATTCACACGTAGTGAATTCGGCGGGCGATCGAAAACTTCTCACCCACTATTTTTCAAATAATTTTTAACTAGTCTAGAAACATAAGACACAACGTTGTCAAAAATTAATTTTCGATACAGCTCTGCCGTTATAGTTGAATAGCTCATAACAGATGACAGCCTTCTTATACCACCAAATACAAAGCATTACCCCGAGTTTCACATAGGAATTCTAGCACCTCGGACTGTCGTAATGAATACATTTTTTGGCGCCAGTAATAATTCTATGCAAAAACAATTTATTTTTATAGCACTGAAGCAGCGTTTCAGCCATGCAAACACGGCTTTCGACGTCTCTCAACTTCAAGTCATATGGCCCACAAAATTTCTTTCCTTTTGAATGAACCCCAATTATTTTGAGCGCTTGGAAATTGCTGCTTGAGTAAATCCCAATGTTATGCAAGTTATCCCAATGTCTTGCGCTTGGCAGAAGTCTTCGTCGAGTAACATCTCCAATTCTTCAACTTCGAACTTTTTCACTTTCGAAATCTCCACTTTTAAAGCGTCGAAACCAGAATTCGCATGTTTTAATCGATTACAAAAATATTGCTTTATTTAAATAAAAGATCGAATGATCAAAATAGTGTTTATCAGAAGCTTTAACATTTTGCCATCTTTCAGGCAATTTATGGAGACCTTAACAAAAAAAACCCTCCGCCTTCTGAAGCATTGAGCGATACAATTTTTGATACTTTCAACTGATTATATTCACCGTAAACTTCCAATAGCAATCAAATACTTTCAACAGCACTTTTTTTCGAATTAAAGAAGAAAAGCAAAACTTGCCGCAAATGCGGGTCGTATGCTTACATGTTTGTAGGGCAAAAAGGTTATGTTGTTTACATTTTGGCAAATTGATTCGTAATGAAAACGGAACTTACATGACGAAGCTGAAACATGAAAGTAGTTACAGTATTGCCAGATGTGATTTAGTACAAGTTACTACGCCATCGATTGTGAATCCTTCATCATTTCAATCATTTTCAAGTTATACACTCAATATATCAATCATATACAAACATATTAAAAATTTTTCTGCCCAGATTAAGATGTCAATATGTTTTGAATATGTTGAAAAAATGCTAAAAGTTTTCTAAAAATCGTAAAAGAAATTACCACCAAAAACATTATATTATATAAAAAAGAAAACAGTGTACAAATAATTTAAAAAGAGTACGTTTTTTTGTTTGTTTGGAAGTACATTATTTCAAAATGTTGTATCACAAATTTTCCATGGTTATGCAAATTTCATTTCTGTTCCAAATCGTTTCAAATTGTCTGCTCAATTCAATTTCTCAACAAAATTTCAACAATCTTCCATATGCAAATACATACTCTTACATACCACCAAAGCTAAATTATAGACTTTCCTAGTAAAGATCATATTCAAATTCAATTTTTATTGAATTCCAAGAAAATGCTTTTCAATCTCTGAGCCTCATCCAAATTTATGTACATATTTACGTGTATGTTGTACATATGTATGTGTGTACTCGTTCCTATGCTACCTACCTCAAGAAGGACCATTAAAAATCTCAGCATCAGCAAAGCGCATGCAAGAAACAGTAGCAGATTTTAAATTTTGCATATCAATATTCAAATTGCCGACACAATTGAAAATTTGAAAAGTGAATACAAAAACCAAAAACATTGAATTGATTGTGAGATTTTTTAAATGGAGCTCAAAACTCCACCAATTCCCCAAAGCAAAAAAATCGTGATAAACCACAAAATGTGCTGCTGCTGCTGTTGCTTCTGTTGCTGCCATGCAAAAACAAAAAGCGAAAATGCCGTGGAAACAAAAATTAAGGAAAAAGTATCTGTGAAATATGTATCAAAATCGGAAAAAAACTCTCGACAAAAACAACAATGGTACGAAAAACGGCTGCGCATGCACAAGTGAACTTTTCGCTCATTGTTGCTGCCTGTGCTGCTGCTGCTGCTGCTGGTGCTGCTGGAGCTGGTGTTGGTGATGTGCTGAAGAGGATGTTTGCAAAATCAGAATCCTCCTGGTTGCTGTGGCTCAATTGTTTTGTAAATCGCTCTGTCTTAAATGGTTCATTTATGTATGTGGCTGTTGTTGTTGTTTTTGTTGTATTTACCTGCTGTTCTGCTGTTGCTGCGCTTATCAGCGATTTGACATGAAAGCGGCACCAGTGGTGGCAGTGTGGCCACCACCTATACAAAATTTGTTAACATTCATCCACATCACGTGGTTGGCCTTCATTGTTCTTTCTTGTGATGTGCTGCGTCTGCTGCCAAGCAGCATGTTTCCATGCCAAAGTGTTTGGAAATTTGTTTATTGTTTTGTAATGAGTTTTCGAGTGTGTACTGAATTCCTTTGTTTCGGCTTTGTTCTTCAGCGGGCTAAATGCAGATTCCGCGAATTAAATACGTTCACTTTCTTCTTTTAACATTAATTTCAATTTCATATTTATGTACTAGCTACATTAGCTTTGGAATAGTGTTGGCTACGCTTTTTGGCGTGAGCCAAAAAATTGAAGGGTTGGTAAATGAGTCTGTATCGAGGTCAAAGATAACAAATGCTGGAAAGTCGACAAATTACCCCACAGCTGATTAGAAGTTGCTCGTAGAGGGTTAATATATAAATCGATACCCATTAATTTTCAAGGGTCAATATTCAAGTAGAAAACACCGTGCACTCCAAAGTGTTGGAGCTGGGGGTAAGCACGATCGAGGAAAGTGTTAAAAGAGGGGTCGATCTTATATTTTACCCCTCCAAGTTCACCTTGGGAGCAGATGTAGCCCATTTATAAAGCTAATTTTGTATGGAAGCTGCCTTTAGGGTTGGAGAAGAGGGATTGGAGGGGTTCAGGGAAAATTTTGAAGTGTTAATAATAATTGAGATCGGTCTTACATTTTAAGCCTATAGCAGCGACTCCTGACCATCCGTCGGGTAATTGGTCGATTTACATAAAAATGTTAACTTTGTATGGGAGCCCCCTTAATGGTTGGAGATGGGGATTAAGTAAGTTTGGAGAAAATGTTAGAAAGTAAAAAATAATGTAGGTCGGTCTTACATTTTGCCCTTCTAAAGTCATCCTGGAAGCACCGACAGCTCATATAATAAAAAAGTAAAATTTGTAAGGGGCTGAATATGGAAGGTACGTATGTTGGGGGAAAAATGTCGGCCATGCAAAGTTAACGGGGGTCTGTGTTTCATTTTAACCCTGTAGGAATTACTCCTGATCAGCTGTGGGGTTGATTCTTTTAGCTTTAAACTGGGTGCATACTCCACCTACTCTCACCCCACTCCTCCAATTTTTTGGCTCAAGATTTTTTTTCAACAATCGAAAAGTTTTGCACTACTCCATAGCTACATAGCTACATATCGCTACCTCTATACTTCAACCACGTATCTCCAGAAGTACCATTTTGCAGAAAATAAAATACTCCAAAGGTTTGAAAATGAACTTTATTGTTCAAGGGAAGATACTAAGTGGTGGTGGTAAGTGTGGTCGCTGTGGCGTAGTGGTAGTGCGTTGGACTGCTACGCAGAGTGTCAGGGGTTCGAATCTCGGCACAGGCAAAATCGAAAAGTAGAAAAAATAATTTTTCTACACGGCACCACCTCTTGGCAGGCAATGGCAAACCTGCAAGAGTAAAAATTGCTATGAAAAGATTTTCACTTCGCCGTTCGGATTCGGCATTAAACTGTAGGTCCCTTCCATTCATGTACAAATATAACACGCACAACATGAGTGGAAGCGAAAAGCTCGGCCTAGGCCCTCCATGGGCTGTTGTGCCATTAAAAGTAAGTAAAGTAAGGAAGATACTAAGTTGAATGAAGGAATCTGAGAACTTATTTCTGTCTGCATTTTTAGGTAATTCTAAACAATGTAAGCCAAGAAAAAACTCAATTTCGAGTACATGGTTGAAGAATAGAGCTAGCGATTAATACATAATAAAAACTTCTCTACAACTGCCACTCATCAATTATACACACAAAGAAAATTGTGTTGTCATTTCAAAGTAAAATTAAAAAGAAGTAACTAAAATTGGTTGGTGTTATTTTGATGAATTACCTTGAGAGCATATTAATAATTCATACTTTAACAGAGTATTAAAAACAACAAAAACATGCTTCTCATAAACTTACACAATAACAATAACAACAACACTGAAACAAAAAAAAAAAAAAAAAGCAGTAGACATGAATTTAATAAGGAACCCTTTGCGTTTGGGCATGCGACGTCGAAACCCCGCGGTGTTTGATCAGTTTATAAAAAGGCAAAACTCGAATAAAGAGGCGTTGCAGCGGCAACAGCCCTAAAGAGGGTATTAGAAACTATTTTCAGACTTAACGTTTATAAGATACATATACACGATTTGAAATTAAGGGTTTTCTTAATCAACTTTGGAGCAGCAACACCTTAGGGACTTGCACTTAATTAGAATTTTTATGTTGTATACCATTATGAACGTATACACTTTAATAATAATGATAACAACAACAATCTCAAATTTTATTAAATATTTTCCTTTTCCTAGAATTGTGTGCTAAGTCAAATTCTTAATGGGATCATAAGTAGAAAAAAAAGAAAAAAATAAAGGAAAGGTCAATAAAACGACGACAACATTCGTTTCAAGAATGAAAAGATGAATATATGTACCTACTTACTTCACATGTACTGCTCGTATTTATACGCAGCACGATTTTTAATTAAATTTTACAATTGTTATACAAAATATTCTCCAATCATGCAACTCTTACACGCATATCTTCTTATTTGTAGTTATGTATATTCAATAACTACGAAGTTACCCATTGCAAGTATAAATTAGTATGAAGTGTCAAAAAATTGAGTATGCTGATAAAGCATCTGTTAATCATCCTTAAAAGTAGCAGCTACTAACGTTTGCCAGTCGATACCAAACCTTTGAAGGTTCTCATTCATTCCTTCATGCCATCATTCGTTTTGTCAAAATCACATGGTAAATTAAAAATACATTAAATTTGATTGAAAAGCTCATGAAGTGAATGTACTTAGCACTTTAAAATCGCTCGTTACATGCAGCATTAACTTACAGGCAAACAATTTAATATCGCAAAAATAAAATTATAATTATAACGAAATAGGGCGTTATTATCTGAAAACTTAAGGAGAGTGTAAAATATGCCAGCATTAATTTAATGAGAATAATATGCAGTGAATTAAGTTAAGTTGTGGTCGCCGTGGCATAGTTGGTAGTGGCATAGCTGGAGTGTCCGGGGCTCAAATCTCGGCAAAATTAACAGGCAAAATTAAGAAAAGTATGAAAAACTATGTTTCTACACTACACCACCTCTGGGCAGGAAATGGCAAACCTGCAAGAGTCAAATTGCCTATGATTGCCTTTTCACTTCGCCTCTCGTATTCGGCATGAAACTGTAAGCCGCCTTCCATTCATGTACAACAATACCATATATCACGCACAACATGAGTGTATGCGAAAAGCTCGGCCTAGGCCCTATATGGGCCGTTGTGCTATTAAAAAAATATAAGTCACAATTAAGTTCATAGCACCAAAATATTATTTTATGTATGCACACACTAAATAAATAGATAAATAAATATTTGGTATCACTTTCACATTAATTTGCAACTAATCAAAATAATTGTATAATTATTTTCACAAAAAATTAAAAATTTTTATTAAGAATCAGCTAAATGAAATCTACACCAAAAATTGACAAAAATAAAAAACGGAACAAAGAAAACAACAACAAAAGGCCCCGACGCCATATTTGAATAAATGACTTTAATGACAAGCACAATTTTCCACGCTACCTCAAATAACAAAAGCAAAAACAACAACAACCACAACCACAATGTTGCCAACGCATCTCGCGCATTCCGCGCATTCCACTTTCCTTTCCATCAATTCTGCACTCACATTCATTTTG